>JPET01000001.1:5659072-5935995 GCA_000732205.1 Verticillium tricorpus MUCL 9792 | reverse complement strand
CCGCTATCGCCCTAGTGGCCGCTGTCGCCCTAGTGGCCGCTATCGCCTTAGTGGCTGCTATCGCCCTACTCTTATTCGCCGCCCCCTTATCCTTATTCGCCGCCCCCTTATTCTTATTTACCGCTCCCGCCTTATTCGCTACTTCCGCCTTATTCTTATTTACCGCTCCCGCCTTATTTACTACTCTCTCCTTATTCGTCGCTCCCGCCTCGTATACTGCTCCCTCTTTATTCGTTGCTACCGCCTTATTTACTGCTCCTACCTTATTAACTACGCTCCGACCGGCTGCTATTACTTTTCTAGTTATCCTAATTACGCGTAATAAAAGGGTTATCTAATGAATCCTCGGTAGTAGCTTAAGCTCCGCCTTTTTTCTTCTTATTTGAACTCTATTTAGCTATACCTTTAGGAGAGCTTAACCTAAGGGTTACTAGGTTAGCCTTTAAGCCTTCTAGGGCTTTAGGGGAGGTAGACCTAATAGTGATAGGGTTACTTTCTCTACCTTCGGGGGTAGTAACTCTACTTAGTGCTAAGGTGAGATCCTTTATAGTAGAGCTAGGAAGAGATAGTAGTTCTTTCCTATTAAGTGTCGTTTATTTCTCGCCCTCGAACTGCTCCTTTGAAGTACTCGGAGTGTATAATTTATAGGGCGAAGAGGACGTCGCAGGTTCTACTACCCTTTAAGGTACTAGTAACCCTATTAAGGTTATAGTAGGGTCGGTAAGCCTACGCTAAGGGTTATAAAGTAAGTATCGAAGTTTATCTCCTATTTTCTTCCTACTAAAGACTTCCGTTCTATTATACTATTCTATTTTCTTTATAAGCTTTTTCTTTATAAGATTCCCTAGGGGAAGCCTACGTATCCTATATCCTTTACGAAGTTCTTCTAGCTTGACTTTACTTACCTAAGCTATATTATTATTCCTAGTTATATTAGATATAAAGCCTAAGGAGTTTATAACCCTAATATATAAGTTTAAGTAAGCGGGACAAAATGAAAGTAGTATTTAGAAAGGTTAATTAAGAATTTAGGATTCTAGAAAACTATTTATATTATTTAAACTTCGAAGTATTAAACCATATTTACGTAGCTAAGTACCCGAATTTCCTTTCCTTTTAGCCTAATTCTATTAGTAACCTCAGAACTCTCTAGTTCTTTGCGTTTAAGCTTGCCGGTTAAGTTATTAGATCTTTACGAAACGTTCCACTAGTATTTAATTTTATTAAAACCCTAGTCTTAATACTGTAGGCACTCGACTTCGAAGAATAAGGCGTCGAGTACTTATTTATTTATGAATCGCCGGATATCCGTAGCTAAAGAGTTTCTATAAACTTGAAAGTCGTATTAGAGGTACGTAATATTAAAGTCATAGAATACTTACCGACGATAGCTAAGTTACTAGGGTCGTACGTGTCCTATACTAGTAATTTTTAAAGAGTATATACTTAATAATCTTTTAATACGTAAACTCGCTACTAGTACCTTATATACTCCGCCGGTACTTTAAAAGTATCCTTTTTATCCTCGTTCTTTTTCTTATCTAATAGCTTAGGATAGAGTAGTATAACATTAAATAGTTTCTACTTATATAAGTAACTAAACATTTATATAAATAAAATTACTTACTCCTTTAGGATCTAGGGCTATTAGCTTTACGAACTCTACTTTTACTAATATATCTTAGTCTTACTAATCTAGGGCCTAGTAAATATTAACGTACGCTATATAATCCTTCTAAAGCCTCTTACTACTTAAATTATATTCGCTATTTAATTTCATCTTATAGGTAATTAATTCCCGTTACATATAGTTATAGAATCTTCTCCGGCCTAAATGTAGTGCGAATAATAGGATGCTACAGATATTTATACTATAGGCCATCAAAGTATTAACTTAATACTGTTCGAGCCGTAAATCTCGACCGTATAGCCTATTAAGGCGCAGATTAGTACTACTCTCCTTAATAATAGAGGTAATATTCTTAGTCTAAGTAAGGAAAATTAGACTTCGTGTAACTATAGAAGGGGCGTCTCTACGAGGAGTTCCTCCGGTCTATAGCTTAGTTATATATTTTATATTATAGCTAATATTAGTCTCGCTAAAGGCTATAGGTAGATAAGTACTAGTATTATTAAACTTATCGTGCTCTAGTAAGATAATAGCGGTTAGGTAATAGGTACCCTTAGGTTCCTAGGAGTATACGATTATCGGGATCCTATATACCTCGCTAATGTAAACGTAAAAGTATCCTCTAGGGAAAGCCGAGAGGGGCCGTTAGGGGGATAGTTTTACGATAATAGAATCGCCTAAGCGACATAAGATCAGTTTATAAGCTCTTCCTAGCCATATTACGGCCGCCCAACGATATACGGGGATTAGGATCGAGAAAACTATATAGCCGGCGGCGCAAATACGACCTATTCTTATCCTCAAATATGCGATTATCGCGCTAAAAGTGAAAAGAATTAGGATAATGTATAAGCTCGTAAAGACGCTATACGCGTTTTGTCTTATCGTAGGAACTAAAGATGCTAAAAAGCTATAGAATGCGATAAGAAGCTAAGGTAGAATTAGACTTAAGTTGAGGTAGTTAGAGTACGTGAACTTATAGCTACTCCTAACCTAGTAAGTAAGTTCTATTCTTCTCTTTATATTAATGCGAGAGTCGTATATACTATGCCGTTGGCTATAGCTATAAAAGTAAGCTAAGTATATATTATAATCTAACCCCGTAATAAAATTCTAGAACGATTCGCTAGGATATTCGGCGTTCCTAGTAATGTAAGCGGTACTATCGGTAGCGCTATAGCGATAGCCGATGTTTTACTACGGTTACTTCCGAATATTATAATCGCGATATTAAGGCCTACGTACGTTATAATTAATAGTACCTCGAGAGTTATCCCGACCTAGGGAAGGGGCCTTAGCCGGTCTCGCCTTCGATATAGATAGGCGACTTGAGTATACTAGCGCATCACGCGCCACATACTAACGCTAAAAAAGAAAACTATAAATAAAACTAAATACTATATATAGCCCTTAAAAAGTAGACTCTTACGATTCTCTATAGTATTTCGACGGAGGATGATTTTAGTGTAGTAAAGGGGTGAGTAGGTTCGAGGCTAACTTACGATTAAGAAAATAGATAGTATAAGGGGTAAGTAGTATTTAATTTATGTCCCTCTAGTGTATTTTTAGTACCTATATATTCTATTATTAGAGTTCTCTGAGACGCGGATATTAAGATCTAAATCCTATTTCTAGAACTATAATTCTAGAATCGATTTTATAATTATAAGGTTTACATCCTTAATACGCGCGCGTTAAATTCTAGTCTAGTCTCGTAAACTTTTAAGCGCGCGCCTACTATACCCTTTACCTTCTTGGCTGATACGAGGTTCGTAGAGCTTTTAAGTAAGTTAAATCCTAGGCCCTTAGAATTAGAGGAAAGATAAATCAAGTCTTTAGATATTTCAACCTTCTCTATATTACTAATAGTCATTACTAATCTAGATTACAATAGCGGTAAAATAGACCGAGAACAGGTAGAAGCTAATAATACGAATTAGGGGTCTCTAGAAAAAAGCGTATACTCTTTATTCTAAAGCGTCTACGTTGAGAGTTGGCGTAATCGTGTACAACGAGATATATCCGAGCTAGTCTAAAGCTTACGTTTCTAATTGGCCTGAGATATTAGAATTTATTCGCGGGCTAAACGTTAGTACTATCCTTAGGCCCGATGACTTTAATACGGTGGCTCGCCGTAATAGTAGTAGTTCTTTGAGCTCTAGTTAGACTCCTCCTCCTACGCATCAAGCTTCTAGCAATTTCCCAGGGTTTCGCCAACTATATAAGTAGCCAGATACTAGCAGAATAATAGATAAGCGTCTATTTACCGACTTCATTTAATCTCTAGCCGGAAATAATGTAGTAGGCCAGCTAGCTATACCTCTACCGTCGACGAGTATTCGAAGCGAAAATACGCCTAGTATAGAGGATTATAGACTCTAAAGTACCTCTCGTTACGGGTATTAACGGGCTTAACTACTAAGTCCTAAGGTAGAAGGCGTTTATAAGGTAGGAAGCCTCGATTCGGGTAGCCCTGATGAAACTAGACGAAAGAGGAAGAGAGAGTAGCCTCGATTAGGTCGTCCTCGTAAGATGGCTACGTATTCCTAGTAAGGGCTGAGGTTCTAGAGTAGCGTACTATCTTTTACTTAGGGATTTCTTTTAGTAATATCGCTTTCTCTCTAGTAGAGCCTAATAGTCTTATATATTTAATTAAATATTTTAGTTATTAGAATATATAGAAGGAGGGTTAGGATATTATTAGCTATCTAAGTAAATAGCTATAACGAGACTTATATTAATCCTTCGTACTATAGGATGACTTTAAATATATAACCTTCTAAGTCGTATTTTATTCTTACTAGTTGACTCTACTATAACTATCTAGCTTTAGACTATAGAAAAGAGCGTTGATATTCTATTACTAGTACCTAAACATAAGCTCTTATTTACATAAGGAGGTCACTTATCGTCCTTCGAGTACCTAAACTAAGCTAAGAGCTCCCTATATCGTTAAACTAGTAAAGCAATACGTAATCAGCTATTGCTAGTCTACCCCGTTTTAGAACTACTATATATCAATAGAGTAACGCCGGGACTAATGACTAGCCTTACAATCTCTTAGGGAGACTTCTACTAGGTTAAATTCTTAGAGACTATAATAAAGGGCTAGCTAGTTTAATTCATTCGCGCTAACTAGTCCCTCGATTCTATAGATATCTATAAGTATAGCTATATAGCTAATATTAAAATAGGAGCCCCTTACTAGCTACTCTTATCGTTAGATACATTAGCGGGAATAGTAGGATAGTATAACCAAAATCTATTCACTTAAACTACTACCTAGTAGTATAAGAGTAGAGTCTAAATCCTTAAATAGCTCTACTATATATGAATCGACTATTTTAGATTGATATTAGCTTAATAGATTTCCTCTTCTAGGATTTCCCGGAGGCGTTAACGGGCATATACTAGGCCCTTAGATAGAATCTCTTTAACCCGGCACGAATGGATTATCCATTAGGAATTATATACTCGCTAGTACCAGATGCGGTTCCACGTCGAAGCATCTACTAAATACATTACTTCGTAAAAATAACGACTAAGTACCTAAGTCGCATACTAAATGTTTTCCGGCAATATAGACCGTTTTATAATATATGTAAATAGCATAATGTCGAACGCTTATAATAATTCGCTATAGGTACGCGCTAGATATAACGCGACTTCGTAGTATAAATCTCGTTAACCCCTCGCTACTTATACCGGGGTCGCTTTCTATAAAGAAAAGGGAAGAGAATAAGGCTTTAGCCTAGGCGCGAGGGTCCTAGGGAATACTAATATCTAAATTTATTTTTAATAGATTCTCGCCGGGCTAAAGTTTCGTATACTTAAGATCTTTAATAGTTTCTAGCTCTCTAGAAGAGCTAAGCTTTAACTTTATCGATATCTGATACTAGTATACTAACCTATAATATATTTCTTCTAGTATTCTATAGCTTAAATACACTCTACCGTTCCTTATAGTAGCTATGTAGTAAGTTTTCGTAATATAGAAAGTATTAGGCTCTCGAAGGAATTACCGTATACGTAGCCTCTTAGTTTTTTTATACCGCGCTAGCTCTAGTAGAGATTGATTTTAACTAAAGTATTTCTCTACGATTAAGGATACTATTAAGTTAGAAATTTCTAAGCTTTTATACGCGTATATAGTTATCTTACCTTTACTAAACCTAATTACTAGGTTAAAGTACTCACCTAGATAACTAAAAAGCAATTTTCTTAGCTAATTAAGGAATCGTATTACTTTTAGAGTATTACTATCCGAGATAGATAGTATGCGATATCCGGTAGTAGACGGTCGATAAATGACTTCGCTATATTCTTAATTATCTCGATAAATAGGATAGTTATTTAAGCCAGGCTATTTTTTACGCCGGAAAAGGTATCTATAAGGAATATAATACTAGTATATATATATAGCCTTATATCTCGGAGCCCGATGTAGATATAAGCTGTAGTAGGGTAGCTACTGCGTTATACTTCGGTACGTCTTTAGTACTAATAGATGTTACCTTAGAACCTCTTCTAGCTATCTTGAATAGGTTTCGACTATCGAATAGAAGATTTTATTTACACTCTTAGTAAATAGTAGCCAATTTATTAATTCCTCTAGGGCTTATACTTATGATTAGTAAAGATGTAAGAATATATTATCTAGCGACCTAACTAGTAAAGGTTAATAAATTTTTATGTAGATTAGAAAATTGCGTACGTACTATTTATTAATAAAGTATACCTATATAGCGCAAGAACGGAGGAAATCACCGCTAACATCTCTTCTTAGCTTACATTTTTAATGTACGAAAACTATACTTACTAGGATCCGGTTATAGGAACAGTATCTTATATGAATCTCGGTATAGAGTACTCAGCCCTACCTCGAATAGTAGGGATAAGTATAATAGATTAGCTTAGTACCTACCGGAAATACGGTAAGTAAAACTAAGGGCTATTCTACTAGGTAGTAAAGATCTCTATGGTAAGACCTTTTACTTCGCTTAAGGTCTACTAGGCATCTACACGGGCGATTTATATCTAGTTAATAGCGAGAGACATCCTTCTCTTCGCTTCTTAATATATAGGAGGTAGATGTAGTGACTATTTCCGCAGGATTTCGAGCACTCGAAGAGTCACCTCTCTTATTAGCGAGCGTTCTTGAAAGCTATAGTTTAGAGTGGAAATAATAAGTAGAGGAAGAGGCCGAAAGACGGAATGTAGCTATAATAGAATCTAATGAGTAATCCAATCTATAAGGTTACTAAACGATTTAAATGCGGCTTTAGATATGTAAATAACGTAGCTTAAAGGAAATAAAACGTTCGTATAAAATTAGTAGGCTACCTTATCTACGGTACTATAATTAACCTTGTAAAGCAGTAGATCGCCGTACTCGCCGATATCGAAGATTGTAGGAGGTCTGTAAAGTGACGCGTAGGCGATATAGGTATCATCTTCTTAGTAGAGACGAACCTAATTACGTCTCGAATAACTATTAAGATCCGAACCTATAAGGATAGTGATTAACTTGGATAATATAAGGTCGGCATAAATTGACTCGTTTTTAACGAGTAATAAGGAGCTCTCTTTCTTAACTAACTAAATCTAAGTATTTATCGTCGCCGGATTATTTAATTTCAAAAGAAGGGGAATTAATAAGTCTTCTATAACGCGACCTAAGGTATTACTCTAAAAAGGTTGGAGTCTATAGGGATTGTGTCCTAAGACGAAACTTCTTCGGAAACGATAGGTACCGGTGGGAAAGGCTTTCTCTAGAAGTACGTCGGTAATTTATTTCTAGAAATACTCTAGTATATTCTATTTCTAGAAATTAGAAGATAGTCCCTATTCTAGAAATAATAGGTAGGCTTTCTTTCTAGAAATACGTTAGTAGAGGCTATTTCTGGAAATACGAGTAGTTCTATTTCTAGAAATATAGTAGTAGTTTTATTTCTAGAAATAATCTAGTAGTCTATTTCTGAAATTAAAAGATAGTCCCTATTCTAGGGGCTTTCTTTCTAGAAATACGTTAGTAGAGGCTATTTCTAGAAATACGAGTAGAGTTTATTTCTAGAAATATTAGTATAGTCTACTACTAGATAGAAACCGCGCGGAACCTTTTGGACTACTATTGAGCTTATCTATTAACTAAACATAGAATCTTCTAGTAATATATATTTATAGTTTTCTACTTCCAATAACGCTAGAGTCGTCTTCTAAATAATCCGATTCGCCTTTTAGAATCTCGGTTAAAGTCTCCTATAATTCACTATACTTCCTGGCTACTATGATGACGTCCCTGCAGCCTCTTTAGAATGCCAGTTAACCGTTAACCCTCGATAATGGGATAAATAATATACTTCTCTCCCTATCCGACGAAGGATCTACTAGTTTGGCGCTCTCTATTGGTTTCATAAGTACCGAGAAGTTTGCCGTACCTATTCGGATCTTTATCGCTCGTCGAGTAAATTACACGATAAGCTTTAAGACTACATTCGCTTATTATAAAGAGAACTTTCACTCTAAGAGAGAAAAGCTTTATTAAGAGTATATATTATCATACTTATCTATAGGAAACTAATACTTAATACTAACTCTATAGACACCTAATACCCTAACTACTCTAAAGGTAATAGTTGTATTTTCTTATTACGCTGAGGCTATCTCGCATCCCCCTAAATCTATAGTATACGAAGCCTTAGCTTAATAAGGAGTACCCCCTATAAATAAATTCTAGAATATTTGCGAGCAATTAAATCGAGTAGACTAAACAATACACTATTAAACTGTAAATATAACTACTATGATCTTACCTACTAATAACCCCCTTCTACGTTAATATCCCTATTAAAGATAGGCTTAAAACGTAACTTATATTTAATCTAAGATAAAGGTACTTAAATAGACTAATTTAAGGTATACTTATTCTTTACGTCTGCCGTAGGATATATACTATTAATAGACCTACGAAGAGACGTATTACGCCGTCTAGGTACTAGCTGACCACGCCCTTCGCGGGAATTAAATAATTAGTAACTATCAACTATTAGCTCGAGCTTATATAATTATAAGTCATAACTATTAATAGACTTTCTTTATTCGCCGGCTTCACTCATTATAGCCATGTGAAGTTCCAAGCCGCCCAGTATCCTATTAACTAAAGTATAGATATCTATAATATAGGCCGTCTTAAGATCTCTATATCTTCTTCGTTATCCCCTATTATATCCGACCTTTTACGTATAAATATATTCAAAGCTATAATAGATGGCCTTAAGTGTAATATAAGAGGTCTAGAACCTCTCGGTCTCCTAACTAAAAATCTAATTCACCCTCACAAGTTTTTTCAATATACGTCAACTATATATTCTCTAGTATCTTAATTTAAAGGTCTAAAAAGTTTCCTAGCCCCCTACTTCTAGCCAGCTACTACAGGACGTATAAAACGTAGTCAAATACATCTTAACTACTACTAATCCTATACTAGTTACTTACCGCCTCCCTAGGGGATAGGGCGTCTTCTCTATAAAAGATTAGTTCGTTAATGTCCCGATCTCCTAGGCCTATGATTAGGAGGATGATGCTAATCTCTTTGATCTTCTACTTACTCGATTCCTCGTAGTCGAAGCTTTAGTCGTCTAAATCATTATGAGCTAGAGCTGCTATAGAGTGCGCAGAAGGATCTCGGTCAACGTCGATACTACTAGAAGAAGGATCGTAGTTAATATATTGCTCCATAGTCGGCCATGTATCACAGTTGACATAAAGCATCATGATACAGGTATGCAACCTAGTAAAAAGAGTAAGTAGTACATTTCAAAGTCATAAAATAATTAAACCAAGGTCCGTTATTAAAAAAGCTATCTTTCGATAAACTTCATTCCGTTAAATAGCTCTTTCGATCTAGAAACCTTATAATGTATATTCTATTTCAAGAAATATTAAACTATAGTTATAAAATCTTATACTATGAAATTTATAGAAAAGGTAGCGACGCTCTATGTAATACCCGCGACTAAGCTCACCATACTTAAATCGTCATTCCGTCACTTTTCTTACCAAGATAACTTACCTATATAGAGCTTTAAGATACTACCTATTTAAGACTATTAAAAATGCGTTTATAACCCTCTAAGGGCCTCTATTATATTATTTATTCCTCTTAAGTACGTCACTTCATTCTCGAATAGTTATTTTTAAACGTCTAACTTATAGCTTAGACTTAGCAATCTAAATTAAGACGCGTACATTAAGAGACTAAAGGCATCCTATATTTAAAAGGAGATAGGCGTTACTAAGAACCCTAGTAGTACTTCCTTAATATCTAGTAAGCTAGACTTTTAATAAACGAGTTTAAATTAATAGTAAATACTACTACGCGAGTTAATAAAGGCGTATTTAATACTAATAAAATATAATTAAAATAAAAGTCCCTTCGTAGCCTCTTTACTTCTATATTAACCGGCTACCAATCCCTCTTAGTAGTAGTGCCAATACTTTCGACTTCTATTACCCTATTCAATCCCGAGAAATAACTAAAGATAATAAATAAAGAGATATAATAGTTATAATAGGGACTATAATAGTAATAGTCTTAGGGACGAATTAAGAGCTCGTATCTAAGCTATCGTATAAAGGGAACTAAGAGCCACTAACTACTGTCGAAAGTAGCTGTAAGGAGTAGCTCTCAAGATTTAACGCAAGTGTATTACTAGATATAACCGAGCTACTACTTATAGCTATCTGGGATATAAAGGCTGATACGGGGGTACTACTCGTAGAATCCGCTAATACTAGTCTACTTACTGATATAGGAGGGCCACTTATAATATCGGTAGATAGTAATCTTAATACCGAGATAGGAGTCTAACCTAGAGTATCGGGTAATAGCGAGCCGAATAACGAGATAGTAGTACTACTTGAGATATTAGTAGATAATATAAGCGCTTTATTAGATATATAGCTTATTATTCTACGGCGCTCTAAGTCGAACGATTTAGCTAGGCTACTATTCTAGATATAGATACGGCTATACGTTAGTAACGGGTCCCCTATATATTACCTATACTATAATTAGTTTATAGGATTAGACTAAAGTAGGTTCTAGACTATTTTATATAAGCTTCGCCGGATAGAGCTTTAGGTAGTATAAATAATTAGGTAACTACGACGCCAGGACATTCAATCAGATCGAAGTACTATATAATAGGTAAGTAGTTAGGGTCAGAGAGCTCTAGTAAGGTAGTATACTTACCGCCCTATAGGCTATTGATTCTGCACTATATTAGACTATAGCGGGTACATTAGATAGTAGCCTTACCTTACTAAGAGCGGGTAACCTACTTCGACGATAACGGAGGGGCTTAGCGTATACGTAGCTAGGAAGTTGCCCTAAGAATAAACCGACCGCGACAGCCTACTAATCAAGGTCAAAGAAATAAGTAACTATATACTACATTAGAATTTTTAAGTATACCGCTTATCGAAAGCCGAGCCAATAGGATAGGATAGTCTATTAAATAAGCGCGTAGAGGTAGGGGCCCTTCCTCCTTACGGTTCCTAACCCCGTATTTATAAAATCAGGATCAAAGTATTACAAAGATAGAATTTCTAATATTATTTCCAAAAACGTAGGCGGGTTCTCGGCGCCTAGGATCCAAGTCTTACTCACATCCGGGCGTATAGTACTAGCTATATATATTAATAATAAAGTATAAGATAAACTAACTCATTTGTAAACCGCTCGGTAATATTAGTTCTACCTTAGCGAGACATACTTAAAATGTCGACTTATAAAGAGGACCCCTATATAGATAAGATCCTATAGCTTCTTAGCTTTCCCGAAGGATAGATATCTTATTAGATCGACCTAACGATATTACTCTCGCAGCCTATTATTAAAACTCCCTTAGACTCGACTATTAAAATGAAAGCCAGCAACCCTAGTACTACTAAATCGACTTATTACGTACTAAACAAATCGGACCACTTAGATCAGAATATTAATATAGTTATAGCTGAAACTTCTATAGATAAAGTAGTCTAAAAGTAAGTAAAGCGGAAAAGACCCCGGCTATACTAATAAGAATAGCTTATTCCTCGTTATCTCTGCTCGGATCTATACCTTGGAGCTAATTTTAAACTAGATTTATTAGAACTAAGCGACTTAAGCCGAAAAGATAGCGAAAGTAGATAGTAAACTGGCTATAATTATAGAAACGGTAAACCAAATTAGTAACGATATTCAGGCTTAGGGATCTCTTTGCCCGTACTGTAGATTATCTGACCTCGATAAAGATATAAGCGAAGAGGACGTCAGCGATCTAGATCTAGGTCCCTTAGGCTTTACTTGGTGATATAGAATAACCGCTATCGATATCTCTTATATTCTAATTTAATTTTTGATTTTCTAGTTTCTATATTATATATAATAACGATTTATAACTATATATTATAAATAAATAACTCCTCGATATCCTACGTTACGTTACCCTAAGTCTTATCCGTAACCTCTACCCGCTATACCTAAATACGAAAAGGCACTGCCTACTTTACTATCATAAAAGCCTCCTACGAGGCCTCTGCGACCTAAAAGCCTTAATTTAGAGGACGTATTATTATTAGGTTCGAGCTCCGTAGAATATCAAGCGACTTCACTACTATCTAGTCCCGAGGGAGAGACTTAGTCCCGCCGAATCATTAATAACCTATAATAAAGAGTAGTAGATCTTACAGTATAGAATTAACTTTTACGAGAATAAAATTACTATAACGTTTAGAAAATAACGATTCAGTATCAAGCTCTCCGAGATATATCCGCTACTATAAAGTAGAATATTAACGATTATATTTCCCGGTTAGAGAAACTATAAGAAGTATTAGGAGTAGACTCAGGGGGTAAAGAGAGGTCTATCGATATATACTTTTAGCTAGACGTTATTACCGTTCCGTCTCCTAGTTCTTTCTATTTAAACCCTTAAGATTAATATTTAAATTTCAATATCATGTATTCAAATCTACAATAGTTCTAACTATAATTTATATTTTAGGACTTATCGTAGAATAGAGATATATATAAGAGACATAAGGGTCTAAGTGACTATTAACGTTACTACCTATACCCTATATCCTTTAAAGGCTCCCTCCTACTATAGTTATTATAAAACCTTTTAATACTCTTACTATTGCCTATAGCGCCTATATTATTACTCGACTTATATAGGTCTTTACTCTACATATCAGTAACGAGCTAATATCTTAGTATACGTAAAGTAAAGGAACGTAATAGAGAAGAGGAAAGGTAGAAGAGGTAGGAATAGAGAAGATATCGTAGCGAGAGATACTAAACCTAGTATATTAATTAGGCTAGGTAGTATAGTCTAATTAGGGGAATAAAGTACGTAGCTTAGCTTAAAACTTAAAGGGCTAAGTAAGCTCTAATAAACTCCACGCGACTATATACTAAAACGGACTACTAATATAATTTCGACGTATACTTACTTTGAGCCTATAAGTACCGTTAGGAGTACTAAGACTTAGGCTAACACCCTTCGGTACTAAAAGTATTTAATTTCTCTATCTCTACTTCATATAGTTCCTCTAAAAAGAGGCACATAGCTTAGCTAACGTACTATAGCTATAATCTATATTATCTACTCTTAAATTACTAGATATATCCTAAGTAGTAAGTAATGTAGTTAATATGAGGTTTAATTTATAAGATCTTAAAGTATATCATCCTCGCTATTATAAAACCCTTAAGAGCCGTCTAGTATTAAGTTAGATATAGCTATCCCGCCTAATATTACTAGTAACGTTAAACGTAAGCTAATACTAGTACCTCTACTAAAGTCCCGAGGACCTAGAGTAGTATCTAAGGCTATACGTAGATCGCCGCCTTATTATAGGCTATATAGATCCATAGCTTATAAAAGCTAAGATCGACTTATTAAGTACTTTAAAGTTTCTATAAAGCGAGAGCTCCTTATCTCATTATCGCTTATAGTCCTAGATACTAGATAGCTTAGTATAACCGGGGACTATTACTTGTCTATACTCGAGCTTTATATTCCTAGCGTTACGTCACTCCATTAACTCGATAGGCTTACTACTCCCCGTACTAAGCTAGGAGGAACTATAGAATTAGATTATCCTCTTCTATCTACTACTATATACTTATAGTCGTCGTAAGAATTAATTCCTAACGAAGCCATCGCATTTTCCAGTATTAAAGATCGTTTAGAACTTATAACCGGTAGGTAACCCTAAAGAGATAATATTAGAGGGGATGAATACCTAAAGATGGATAGAGGAGTAGTCGAATTAAGTGAATTATATCGTAGCGGTATCCTCTTAGTTTATAGGGTAGTTCCTTAGGATAAGACAAGAGAAGGGGCCATAGGGCTTTTAGTTAATATTGTCTATATATATAGTCGATATAAGTTCTAATACTTAGATCCTAAATTAAACTAAGATCCCTTAGTAGAGTCATAGTCTTAGCTTAGAGGCATTAGTAACCCGGATCGAGATAATCTACTATATTATTCTAAGGACTATTAGCGTAGAGTTTAAGGTATAGGCTACCGCGATAATACGTTCCTATCGATAGCTACTAAGTTCGTTTTCCTATCGTATTCCTATAATATAGTATAGCCTATCTTCTCGATATCTATAGCGAGAGGGGTCTTATTATTAGATGGTATACTTAGTATATTAGAAGACCGCGACGATATATTAATTATAACCTCATCCTACTCTATACACTCATCAACTACACTCATTTCTTCGTTACTAGCCCCTAAGATCTATTCTTCGATATGTGGAAGCTCTCGTATACGTCGGCCTGATAATAGTTCGTTTATAGCTATTCGGTTTATAGAAAGGTCGGGCTGGATTTCATAAAGCCCTAGAAAGGCGTGAATAAAGTCCTGCTGCACTAAGAGTACTAATAAGTCTCCTAAAGATAGATAGTAAGAAAGAAAGGTCGGGAGGAAAAAGACCTGCTATATCTTCCTAAACGTACGGCTGTGTAGTCGGCCCTAACGGCGATAGACTTAAGTTAAGAACTTCCTTTCTTCGAAGTCTCTAGGCTCTAGTAGCTTAAATAGGGCCTCGGGACTTAATATCCCCTTTAATATAAGGTTATTACGTAAGCCTAGGAAATATACTCGTTTATAAAACAGATACTAATAGCTTAGATTAATTACGGCATAGATAATATCTCCTTAATCTATCCGTAGCTGATTTTTATCTCTATATATAAGGTTCGGAAACTAACGAAGAGCCGTATAGAATATTATAGTATAAACTAATTCGAATAAAGCTAGCCTAAGTACCGGCTAGAACTCCCCTTCGCTAACTTCTATAATAGGTCGAGGGGCTTGTCGCTAGATCGATCGAAGAGTTATCTATAGCGTTAGAGGGCCTTCAGATGCAAAGTCAGAGACAAGACCGTCTGGTACGAGAAGGTTGTGAATTATTTGCGCCCTAATTATTAAGTATTTCATGTATTCGTGAAAAGAAGCGATACTTAGAATCATGACTGGTGTGTTCAGGACCTTATCCTCGATCCTCCCCTGCTAATTTTCATTACGAATGCTATTAAAGGCCTCATTTTTCCGAAATACTTCCTTAATCTAATTCCGGTCAGCGAGGCTAACGGACGGCTAGCGTCTTTCGAAAATTTACACAGTCCTTAAGGTCTAGTACTACCGTAGCTCTAGGCGATTAAATATAATATCCGAAAGAACTTTAAGTATCTTTTATAAATAACATTTAACCTCGCTATCGAGACTAAGGACGAAGTACTTATATAAATTCCCGAGTTATAGTCTATTCCGAATACCCGGGAAGGTATAGAGAGAATCTAGTATCTGCCGAATTCCTAGACGAGTGTCTAGATACTTAAGAGACTTTTTTTTCGAGGGTCTAAGTCGCGAAAAGAACTCATCTACTATGTCCATATCGCCAATCTCTTAGTATTCCCTAATTTTCGTATAGATATCCCCGTCGGTCTAGTTTATTTTATAGATAAAGCGATTAACTTCCTACTAAATAAATTTTATTTCGTAGATGAAAAAGTACTTCTAATCTAGGGTTATATATAGTCGTACTATCTATAGACTATTCCCGAATAACTTAGCGGCCTCTATGCGATATCTTCCTTAGAAGAAGACGACATTATAATTAGATACTACTAGGTACGGGCCGTAGGATAGCGTCTCTTTTAAGCTATGATGCGATAATTATAGTCGTTATAGTATACTCTAAAGGTCTTACTCGAGTATGACGCCGTTAATATAATGTTCTTACCGGTTATAATTAATTTTTAAGTTATTAAATACTTAAGCTAGATGCCTTCCTCGGCCACTATTATATAGTCGCTAACCCTACTTAAGGTATACGAGACTAGAGAGCGGAACTTAAATAACTCTAATAAGATAAGGCATTATAGCTAAGGATAGAGAGATATAATTAAAACATAAGTAGCAGTATAGTACTTATATAAGCAAATAAACCAAGGTATAGGTATAACTCAAAACAAAAGCCTAAAGTAGATACTCGGAACGATAAAGTAGTATTACTAGAATTATCTTTCTAATCCCTCTCTCTTAGAGTATAACTAAAACCGACCTCCCTACCCTCTATTTCCTATTTATAAGGTCTTAGGGGGTACTTTAGGACCCTTAGATAGGCGAGGCCATTAGGTCTATCTGAAGTACTACGGGTTTCTCGATTTCAGTCGGTAGGCTAAGACCGTAGCTCGCGCTATATACTTTACACTAGAAGAAGTTCTATATAAGCTTTTCATCGGCAGAGGTAGTCGGCAATATCCTCTCAATAGGTTTACTAGCCTAAGAGTAACTATTGGCTTAAAGATAAGCTTCGATAGTCGATATTAGTAGAATATAGGAGACGTATTATGAAGGAGAGCGTTACGAAGCGGGCTAGTATGGTACGTAACTGATATCTAGCCCGAGATATAGTCGGTCGTTAGATTACAAGTTAGGTATCGGTAATCCTAATAAGCCGTAGCGTATACGAGGCGAAGGTCGTAAGGACGAACGTAAGTGGTAGTGTATATCTCGATACGCCTAACCTAGCTCTAATAGCCGTATTACTAGTAAAGCTAATCAAAGAAGTACATCTAAACGAGTAAAAAGGGTCCTATTCCGTAGGATAAATCGAAAGTAGAGGTAAATGAGTAAGATGTAGACGGCGGTTAATACCGTAAAAAGGGTGAGAAATCTTCGCGTATCTAAGTAATATTCTATTATTTAGAGGATTAAGGGACTAACGAATATTAAGAGTTTAAGAAGTTAGGCTATAATAAGGAAGGGCTAGCGTCGTATTAATAAGCTCTTAGACCTAGAGTAAACCGCCCTTACGGCTTGATATATATCGCTAGCTATTAGCGTACGTCGAATAACGCACTAGTCCAAGATTACGACTAAGGAGTAGTATATATCGCTACTAAGATAAAGGTCCGTTTTTAACGGTCCCTAAGTAGTTACTCGAGGCTAGTACTAGATATTAGCCCGGTTCGTAAGGTAAGCGTCCCCCCTAAAAGCGCTATATATTTTCGAGTAATAGTAGTTAGACGGAGATAGTATATCGTCATATTAACTCTATTAGCCGTATAGTATAGAGACTAGTGTAGTTATTATATTAACGGGGTAGACGTTCTAGGGCGTACTCGACTTAACTTAATTTCCTACTTAGACGTCTCCGCCCTTAAGTCCGTCGCTATATCCGGTAAGTAGGGTCTAGTTAATAGCTAAAAGCGCTAAGAACGACCCTATTACTAGAGTAGGAATAGCTATCCTAGACTACCCGCCGCTATACCTAATTTATGTAACGTTACTTTAGCTTAGGCCCTCCTAAAAATCGAAACGCCTAGTCCTAGTTTAGGTTCCTACTTACTACCTACCTTACTTTACTACCTACTACCCCCTATCTTACGTCTCTCTCTAGTCTAGGCTAGGGGTATAGGTCTATTTCTCTACTGCCGCCCTTTTATTACTTACGTAGGACTTAACCTCGAGCCTATATATAAGCCCTATTTATACTCGTTCCTTAACTCCTCTTTCGTAGCTTTATATCTATATATTCCTACTATCTCCTACTAAGTTCTAATTTAAATGCTACGGGAGATAATACTATATCGTATTTCGTAACGGACTCTATTGGTCGGGGCCTCCTCTGAAGGTCCTACTAGCCCCCAGATCTTAATCGATAGGGGAAGTACTAGTTTCTGTAGAGTTCTCACTATTTGTGACGTTTATTCCAAGCTTAGGTAGTAGTAGTCTTTAAGGTAGAAGTATATATGTAGAACCTTTATTAAGCCCTACCTATAGATAATTGTATAGATCTTATTAGTAGTCCTTACCCGGTAATAATAATCGTCTAAACGCCCTAGAAGTCTATCTTTATATAATAAATACGAATTAACTAATACTAGGTTAATAAACCTCGCTAAATAGGCGTGATATTATTTACCTAGCTATCGATCTACATATTAAGCTATTATTGGCCTAAATACGTGAAGCTCTACTAATGAGAAGATTATCCGTAGAGCTTTTTTCGACCTTTACTTAGTTTTACCTCTACTAAAAGGGATCTTATTAGCTTCTAAGAACTAATAAAAGTCTATCTTTAGTAGGAGGATTCTAATTAGTTTTCTAGAACTAATTAGAAAATTAGCCCGTATAAGTCAAAGTTAGAAAAGTTCCTACGACCCGAGCCTTAATTAGGCGGGCTATAACTTAGCGCGACGGTTATACCCCTAATATCTCTTTTACTAGTAAAGTTCGTAATGACTAGGGGTCTATACGTCCTAAGCTCCGGAGGCTAGGATGGATTTATATAATCTATTTAACGAAGTATACACTATCGTCGTTATTAAAGTCGTGATAACTAAGGGGATATCAGCTATAGTCCAGCTCTAGATGCCGTAAATATACTTAGCTGGCTTAATTATCTAGCGTAGAGAGCTAAAGTATCGGCTTACGCGCGGCAACTATAGGCGTACGTTATTCGGATAGACTATAGTATAAGGTAACGTAGCGAGAAAGTTCTAGCCTACGTACTAGGATAACTAACGAAGTTATCGTCCCTACTAGATAAGCGCATAATAAAGACTCTTCTTAGGGTTATCGGGGCATTTTTAGTCACACTTAGATACGCTCAGAGCCTCCCGCAGTAAGACTAGTTCCGGCTTTAGGTCTCTAGGCTCGCCGGGATTCTTTAAAGTCTTCGTACGTTTTCAAATTTACCGCTTAAGCTCTAGTTCCGCATATAGCCGGGTAACGTTAAGGTCGAAGTTCGCTACTACTTCTACTAGATAAAGTCTCTTTTTAAAGGTAATTACCTGAGACTAGTTATTTAGTAGTATATAGTTCCGAAGAGGAGTAATAAAGGACCTATTGCTCTCTAGTATGGTATCCTTTAGATCGGTTATAGCTCGCGTAGTAGGTATTATACATTCTGCTATTATCTATAGAAGTCGTACTCTTCTTTAGATCTTAGGGACTAGACTCTCGTCGTTTAATACTTCGAGGAGATAGGAGCTATCGAGATCCCCTAAACCTAGTTCTAAATTAAGCCGTATATAAAGGTAGTTCCTAGGGTAGTAAGATAGTCCCGCTATAGAAGGGGTCGTCGAGGCCGAGAGACTTCGATATACGATAGGGCCCCGACCCTAAAGAATAGAGAGCTATAAGGACTCTATCCAGTCCTAGGCCAGTCTCTATAGATAGCGTACCCGAAGCTCCGTTCCCGTCGGCTAGGTATTATAGAGGTAAATAAGGCCGAAGTATCGCTCGATAGTAAGGAAGTAAAGGAGGCCGTAGTAGGAATCCCGCTTATACGGCCCGTTCTTTCTTTATTAGTACTATTTAGGTAGGGATAGAGAAGAATATACCTCTTTATTCCTAATAATAAAAGGGTAGTCTGATTAGGTAGTATCGTAAAGAGCGGGTAAAAGTAGATCTCCCTAAAGCTTATAGTACTATAAATCCATACTAAAAGAGGTGAAATAGTATTTTAGTCGATCTATAATAGCTAGGATCTAATAATTCCGTTATTCGCGAGCTCCTTAGTTTTAATTATTAACGTAGAGCGGGAGAATGAGTCCTGGATATATTACGAATACTTAGTATAACTATTTAATGTGTCCTAGGGGCTAGGTAATATCTAGAAGTAGTAAATCGAAAACGAGGAAGCCATACTTACGCGCCAAGATAGAAAGCATCTTTCAGATGAGAACATCGTCCATCTAGTTACCTAGAAGAAACTAGCTCAGTCTCTAGTATAAGTCATCCTTGGTCTAATAATGAAGCCAAGGAGGTAGTATATTCTCGACCGAAATATTTATTAATAAGGAAATTTCCTCGCGGTAATCACTCGCGTCGTCCGGAAGAGTGAGTATTATAGGAAGGTAACTTTCGCTATCTAAGTCGGCTTACGAGGACTTAACCTCTAGTACGGTACCTAGAGGAGATACGGAAGGAGTAGGCCTTAGTTGCTTAGAATTTAATAGTATAGGAACGTCGTATATTAATGCGTTAAATTACTTAGGCCGTAATTTATCCTCTAACTCTGTCTACGAGGGGCTTAGTAACGATTAAGACGTAATTTCCGGGAGATATTTTCTTTCTATTACGTTTGAGTATTATATTCCCTTACTATTAAAATTTATCTCACCTACATTAATAGTAAGGTTAGCCTAAGTTTACTCTACGTTTAATATAGGTGACGCTACCTAAGAATCGAAATGCGAATCTAAGTATAGGGGGGAGCGAAGAGAGAATAGTATAGTGACGCCGACTTCTTCGGTACTCCGCTAGTAAGCGGTTCTAATAACATCCTCGATAGACCTAAGTATAGTTTCTAGTATAACATTTTTAGCTAAATCGCTTTCCAGATTAGTATCGTAGCTATTAGGGATAACTTCGATAGTACGGATAAACTTCTCGATAGAGTTTCGTAGCGAGGCGACTTCCTCTCTCGTATTTACTACTACGAGGGCTAGAGGGGTTCTTCGTACGTATTTAACCCGTTTTAATATATTTAGAAGCGTTTCGATATTATGAATTAGTAGATCGATATTATAGATAGGTATAGGCATCTTATCTATTCCTATCGAGTATAAGGGAGAAAGATAAGTACTATAACTACTAAGATACTTCACTTTATAAGAAAAGAGGACGGTAGTTCTATCGGGGGGGCCTTAAAACCCCCCTTAATATAGCGTATAAAGCAGGCATCCTATATTATAGGTATTATAGGAGGATTACGTACTTTATAATTATAGGAAAGGCGTAAAGGGAATACTCCCTAAAATATCTAATAACCTTAGCTATCTTCTTATCGGTTAGTAATATCTACGAGGAGCGCGCGTAGGCGCGCTAAATCTATTCGGGTGGTATGGCTAGTGTGAGCCGTTATTAGCTACTATTCCCTCGGGACCTATTATAGCTATTGGAGCCTAATGGAACTACTAGAGATGTACTTAATACTATAACGAAGCGGGCCTAGACTTAGGAAGGATCAAGCCATCTTCTTAGTAAGTTAGTCTCTACTATCCTTAAATTAGAAGCTTGAAACGGAATCCTAAAACGGAATCCTAAAACTTATCTGAACGTCTTACGATAGACCGCCTACACCGATTCTAGGTATATATATACTCCGCCTTATCTGGGCTACTACCCGAGCGTATTTACTAGGTTCTTCATTCTTCTTTATCTATCACTATATTATCCTAGGGTATCTACCCCGTCTTAGACTACGACATTAGCTCTATAATCGACTTCGTTACTTAGAATATCCCTATACTTCTCGTAAAGCCGGAACTTACGCCGGACTTTTATACGTTTATCTCCTCGATCCTTCGACTAGCCTAGCTTCCAAAGGCCACAGTACTACTTACCTTATAGTATATAATAGATTATTAAAGTAAGTAGTCTCTCTATTTTGATATAAAGCTATTACTTTATATTCTATTTATAGTTACTAGTAAGTTTTTAGATAACTAGACTTTTCGTAATTAGTCTTAGGCGAAAGTTAGCGGCGTTAATCTTCTAGAACTAGATACTATAGAGTGGATATAGCTATCCTATTACTTATTTAATCTTTACGTAGATCTCGATACAAATCCTAACTATACTATATAGTAAATAAGGTAGCTAGTATATAATAATATTAGAAAGTAATCTATATAGTCTATACGCGATAACTTAACTGGTAATACCTATCGCGGAGCTTTAGCTCTGCCTTAACGTACTGGAAATATCAGTCGCTATACCGCTATTAAAGGGAAGAAGGCCAAGGTTACGCTATAGTAGGATGGGCGGATCTGGAGATATGGAGTACTGTATGTACGTAGTACGCTTTAGGGTAAACGCCTCCTCCCCCCTGGCCTATGCTTTTACTTGCCTTCTTCTACTTTCACTTGGAATGGGAAGCTATGGCGTCGTCGCGATAAGGTGGGCGGCGAGGGATAATAGGTCCGGCACGAAGATATGGCGTTACATATACCACAGTGCCCTATGTATTTCAATTAAGAAGCTAATCCTAGTTAGTATTAACCGTAAATTACGTAATATACGTTGCACCGTTTGGCCATCATATTAAGCGACAGTTTATAGGGTCCCCCGACCCTACTCCTACCGAGACCACTTAAGTTACCTAAAAGACCTATTACTC
This sequence comes from Verticillium tricorpus MUCL 9792, assembly GCA_000732205.1. Lineage (NCBI taxonomy): Eukaryota > Fungi > Ascomycota > Sordariomycetes > Glomerellales > Plectosphaerellaceae > Verticillium > Verticillium tricorpus. The sequence continues at coordinate 5,913,662 of JPET01000001.1, read as the reverse complement.
TACTACTCGTTAACTAGTAATATAATTACGGATTCTTAACGTATAGTAGGTTACTAGACTGCCGGGACCTATTACTAGAAGTCAGTAAGTAATCCGCGACCGAGTATAGGTAGGGTAATAATCCTAGTAACCTTGGCCTAGCCGCACCCCGCTTATAGAGAGGAGGAAAAAGAGGGGCTAATTACTAGTTAGAGTACCGCCGACGATTATAGGGGCCTAGTTATACTACTAGGACTTCTTGATATATAGGGACTAGTTTCGTTAGACTAAATCTACCGGTAGCTCCTAGTCAAAGTAAGTTTTAAGGATAGAAGAATCGATCCTATGATTTATTAGGCTAATATATACTAGATTCGTATTTACTAAGCGATATAACCTTCCTATCCTTACGGGGCGTACATCTCAGCCAATCATACGAACTAGATAATAGATAGGTAGTCCTCTACTCCGTATATATTTTATATAGCGCTAACTATTTAAAGACGTAATATTATCGCCTAATCGGGAAAGATATACCGAGCGACTACTAGGCTACGTCGAAGACTAGCCTGCCGGGCTATTATAGTAAAAGAACTAGAGAGGCCGACGATAAGCCCGAAAGTTCGATTAGCGTATCTAATATTAGTATATACGGAGGTAGGTAAATGCGACTCGAGGGGGTCTCTATAGTATATCACTATATATAGGTCTATAAGAGCGGGGTATAAAGATTACCTATTAATATAGTTAGCCCTACTAGGGTAATAGGCTATAGGGCATCTCGGGTATTTACGAGGCCTTAAACCTTAATCTAACGTAGAACGCTTAATCTTAAATCCAAGATAACGAGTTACGATTTTATTACACGATATTATAAAGTATAGAAATAAATAGCCTTATAGCTATCTTTAGTAGGAAGAGATTTAGTAATAGGGAGTAGATTACTACGCTAAATAATTAGCTTATAGTTTCTCCTACTACTCTATAACCGAAAGGGTTACCCTCTCCCTACTCTATTTATAGAATCGTCCTATACTTTTAATATGCCGCACTCTCTAAGTAGCTAGAAGGGCCTATTCCTTATACGCATAGCGCAGTGACTACAATAGAGACTCGAGATATATAGGTAGGTTAATTATAATAGCTTAAAGACTCTTATAAATATATCGTAGCCTATAGCATTAGTAATAGGCCTAAGAAGTACTAAAGAATATATCGCGACGTATATCCTACGTAATCGTATCGCTATTATTAGAAAGAGTCCCGAGAAAGGTCTCTCCGATATCCTTATATTTCCCTAGGGCGATTTACTTATAGTAACTAGTAAGGAACTCCGAGAAGAATATACCGGATCTTTAAGGGTCTTTATCGGTAAAGATAAGAGCGTTCTTAACGAATCCCTTATTAAGGAGCTTATTATCAATCTTAATGTAAGGTCGGTAGGGAATAGTATACTAGTCGGAAGAGGCTATATTGTAATAGTACGTAGTATACTATCATCAAGCCCTAAAAGGCGGTTACCTAGATCTTTATAGTTTTAATAGCCTTATAATACTATCCCGTACTTATAGTATATTTTAAGGTTTACTACCGCTAATCGGTCGTCTATTCCTAGGTATACCTAGCCGCGCGGCTCTAGTTACTAAGATCTCGAATCGTAAATATAGAGAAGTACTTCTAGGAAGCTAGTAAGTCTCTCCTAGATACTACATCTTAAAGTTCTATTTAAGTAGTAGGCCCTCCACCCCCACCTCTACCTCTACTAGTAGCTCCGCCGCCTACGTAAATGCTACCGGTGCGGTAGGGGTAGCGCTCCCGCTGCGGCCCCGGTCCCGTCTCCGCTTCGGGCTCCTCTGGCTCCGCTCCGGCACTCCTAAGGCTAGTTGGCCCGTACCCGGCCCGGTACTAAGGCTTGCGTTCTTCGTAAGGGGTCTTCCCGTAGCTTAGCCCTAGGCTCCGGGACTAATACTAATTACCTCGTAAAACCCTCCTACGAGTACTATACGGTAGCCGTAATAGCTACTACGGGCCGTCCGTAATACACCGCTAATGACGCGACGGTAAGTATCCACCCCGTATCCGGGCCGGGCGCCCCGTTAGCTCGTATAGCTCTACGAGAAATCCAACCGCCGGCCAGTTCGACTATCTCGAGGCGATAGTTAAAAGTATTATATAGTCGATACGGTCTTCCCGTACCCGCTAACGGATACAAGTCAGAGGATAATAAGCAGGTCGATTAAGGCACCGGCAACTAGAGGGAGGGCCGCTTCAAGCCCGCGTCGGGCTTAAATAGTACCTAGAGCTACTATTTTACACTACCTAGTCTAGGACTCCTACTATAGAACGAGCCTCTAGGCGTCCGCCGTACTAAACTAGGTAGCGACCTAAGGACCCGACCTAGCCACGCAACGGGGCCAAACCACGCAGACTAGGCTAGGCAGACGTACGAATATAATATACCTTATATAGGTCTATAAAGGGCGGAGATACGAGGAGGCGGCCGCGACGCACTTTATCGAGGACCTCGGTAGGTAGCAGATACCTCTACACCCCGAAGGTAACCACCGATCCACAACGGTAGAAGGGAGGCCTAGTAGAACCCAGAGAAGTAGCAGGCCCGCACCGCGACCAGGAGGTAGAAGGAGATAGCGGTCATTACCAGATCAACAACTAAGCAGATTAAAGAGCATAGCGAAATCAGAGCCGCCATCAGTACCGACCATAATCGGCCTTAGGCGGTACTAGCAAGCCTAAACCAAGCCGAGCTTCTAGGAGAAGTTCCCCCGAGGTAACGGGCCGTAGTAAAAAGTATCGCCTATTGAGGGAGGAATAGAGTGAGTAGCGGGTATAGCGGTCGTGTAGCTATTTCGTAATACCCTCCGGTTACTCCTAAGCGACTAAATAGGGAGGCAGAAAACCTAATACCGTATTAACGTCCCCTACGCCACCGTACCGGCCCCTAGGCGGCTATAGGCAGGGCTAGAATTAGTAGACTCAGTCCCTACCTAGTAGGCATCCGGCGTAGAGGTTCTAGACCGTAACCGTAGTATATCCTATAAACGAGACTCTCCCTATAGCGTATACGTAGTAGGCTAGGGCAGATTAGATATCGGTAACTTCGGAGTATCTAAGTTCCTTATTCTTAGGTAAGCCCGTAAAGGGAATTACCCTAAGTTCCCGAACCGCTTCCGTATCCCTTTCGTATCCGGAGCGGTAGCTCTACTCGGCTCTATTTCACGCCCGTCATCCCGGGTAGGCTATTCTACCTCCACTAGTACTAGGGTATCCCGTTCCGTATCCACCGCGGGTAGTTAGGGCTCTAGCTAGAAGCTTAATATATAGGTGTCCGTTAGTCCTATATCGACTCGCTACCTTAAGGCTGGGGGGCGGCCTCTAGAGCCGCGATACCGCCCCGTATAGTCCGTAGCCCCCGTAGGCTTTAGGGGGAGGGTTTTTAAGACTAGGACTAGGAAGATGTCGGTCTAATATTCGATAAGTCGAAGGCCTAGGCCCCAGTATTATACGCCTCTATAGCTCTTACCTCGGCTTACTTCTATTCTAGGTGTTTTCTATATAGCCCCGTAGGGTCCCTTATAGATCGTATAGTATATCCGCGCTAGGTCACTAAGCGCCGGGCATATCGAGAAAGGGTTCTACTCGTAGTTACCTACGTATTTCCGCACTATCTAAATAGACTATACGTAGGGGCCATATAGCCGTATATTAGGTATCTATAGTAGCGTAGGGGGGTTACTTCGAGATCTTAGGGTTCGTAGTCTAAGGTAGCTACCCCTAAATACTATCCCCTTCCTAACGAGGACGTCTACTACTTCCAGATATTAGCGATAAGTTACGCTTAAGCTACGTCCCTATACCGGGGGAGCTTTATCCCAACTCGTATAATATTCGCCCTAGGGTTTTCTCTTTTAATTTCGCTAATAACCTCGTCTTCTTTTAGGCCCCGTAGTAGTAGGCGTATATACGCTTTACGATAACGGGATATATATAAGTGGCTAGGCGGGCGTACCCGCCGCGTCTCCGTTACCGGTTATATTTAGTTTTTCGAGGACCTCGCGATCCGTCTATATTCTATCGGCGTCATCATCTAGGAGCCGTAGGTCCCCCATACGTAAAGTTATCTTTTAGTCGTGGCTTCCTAGTATTACCTTTGGAGGGGCCGGCGTAGTCCCGCGGCACCCCCTAAGGTTTACGTCGGTTCCTAATCCCGCCACCGCTATCCCGGTCTAAACGACCGGTATACCCTAAAAGCTGACCGCCCCGCCAACCGGCGAGGCCATCGGTCGAACTACGTCAGTAAAATCACGCCGATATAAGGGTACTACCGGCTTTAGAGGTTACGCTACATAGGCTCGTTATTTAAAGACGAGATCGTTAATACGACGTCGGCCGGTTATCGTACCTAATAATCCCTAACTCTTACGGTATATCAATATTCGCGGGAAGCTAGTTACCTCAGGGGGTTCGACGCGTCGGGAGGGGGTTACGTAGTCACCGCTAACAGCGACGGACGTAGGTTAGATATTCGCTCTCGTACTTTAAAATTATCGCTAATAGATTGCTTTCTTCTCGTTCCCTTCTCTCGATCGTAGCTAGAAGGTTTCTATCGCTTTTCTATTCGATATCCGTATTTATTTTCTACCGACGTTTCTTTATACTTATCTAAATAATATATTAAGCGCGTCGAAGGCTATAGCGACTAAGGCTAGTACGTCTAGCGTCGGGATCCTACGCCGTCTAGAGCCTATCGCCGAGCCTCCGGTCTATAGCAGGCAGTTAGCGTTAAGGCAGAGGTAGTTACGGGCTAGACGTTACCATAAGTATCGTAGGACTAAGAGCTATCCTTATATTAAAAGGATCTCTTAATATTATAACTTCGTTAATCCTTAACCGCCTACGGCAGAATAGTGAAATATCTAATAAACCCGATCTCAGACACCCTTTAAGCAGATCTAAGCATCAATTACTAATAGAATAATAGCAACAAGTTTAAAGCAGTAGGTAAATTAACGACAAGGTTATAGCCTCGTAACCAGCTTCTCTAGACTAGAGAGATACGTTAATAGATCTAAACTTAATACTTCGGGCAAAAACCACCCTATCCTTATTTACAAATCCGATCTCATTATCGTTAATACTTTCCGCGTCTCGAATAAATAAAGTAGCCTTATAAACTAAGTACCTACCAACTTTTTCCGGAGCGCTAATAATCGTCTATATCAACGAAGGCAAAAGACATACCATAAGAGGCCTAGGATCTTAGTTAAAGAATACTTCCGCAATAGTACGGTCTACTTCTAAACTATTCACTATAAAGGATCCCTTATTAGAAGAAGCTTAGAATTTAGCTATAATGTCAGGCCTATATAAGCTTACAGCGTATTCACGCGAGGTTAACTAGACAAGACTAGGTCTAGTCATATAATAAATAACCTCAACTAGATATTTAGTACTTAATTATATATAGGGGGGTGCCTTTTTAGTTAAGGTGAAGTTAAACTACCTATATTCTAGAGGCTAGCCCGAGGCTATAATAGTAGTAAAAGCTGAGATAGTAGCTAAAGCTAAAATAGAAGAGCTAGACGGATTAAGATCGGGAACTATCCTATTTAACTAAGAATAAGCTATAAAATACCGTCACCCGAACTCGTAGTATATAGACAATATCGCCCCTCTAAGGCCGGTTCCCCCCTTAGGTATAATAGTATTATTAGGGACTAGCGTATATAAGGTATAAGGAGTTAGTAGCTCGTATCCGCTTAGGAGTAGTACTTGTAAGCTCTATCTCTCGATCCTATTTTAAGAGAAGCAATCTTAGCTTTAGACGGGGGATATATAGAGCTACGTTCGTCTACATGTATAAGGATTATTAGGGATTTGTTAGGCTACGAGCTAGTCCTCCCCCCTCGCCGTGGTTACCGGAAAGCTCCCCGTAGTACGCCTAATACCTCCTTCTTAGTCGCCTGCTTCTAGATTGTCGCCCGTTTTAGTTACTTTTCCTAAATCCCTACTCTATTTTCTATATACTAAGCGTTAGCGCTACGTTAATTTAGTAGAATAGGGCCTATATTAGGTTATAGTATACGGGACGCCGGCAGCCATAAGCCTACATTTAAAGCCAGCCCTGGACGCATATCTATTACATTCGTACGCGGTTAGTAGCTTTAAGGGTATACGCATAGGGAGTCTAGCTACTAATCCCTTAGGGGTCTTTAGAGTAATTACTATAACTAACTATATTATACTTATAGGTTACGAAGAGGCTACTATACTATACTCAGCTACAGCCATAAGTAAGGTTGCGGAAGGGAAGGTAAGTGGCCACTACTTTAGCTACGGTTAAGACCGGCTCGTTAATAATATCTAGGCCAATCAGCCCTTAACACCCAGACCGACAGTCTAACTTTACACGTAACTCCAGCTACGGCAGCTCAGAGGGCGTTAGGGAAAAAGAAAATTTTAGGGAGTAGAAGGTATACTAGACTTCCTATCTACGAGCGATTATAGGAGGGAATATAGCCTTATTACTAGACGCCTACCGTCCTACCTATACACCCCGTTCTAGTCTCCCTAATAATCGTCCAAACGCCTTATCAGCTACGCCAACATCGGTATATCTCTTAGGCACCCTACCCTCTTCTCTATCTCCCTTCTCTACTTACCGGCCTACTACTATTTATTATCGTCAGTTCATTCTCCTACTATCTACACCCGCTATACAGCCACTTCTAACTAGAGAATTCCCTATTCCTATCCTCGTCGCCGCAGTATTGCTTCTATATATTTTATATATACCCGATACTCTTTTTCTTACGAAGTATAGCTATTATAAACCTAAAGATGTCATCGGATAGATTAGTATCGTATCTCATAGGATTACAGTTATTATAAGCGTAGCTTACTTAGGATACGGCATTCACGATCAAGAATAGAGAGTAACGGCCTTTATTCCTAGCTTGTATTTGAGCTTGACGTTAGATATAAGTATATACTTAGCGTACCTCCTACCTTCTCTAACTGCGTAATAGTAATTATAGGTAATCCGCTAGCGAGATTTCCCCCCGAAACGGCGCTAAACCATTATAATAGGCTACAGTCTACTATCTCTATCTTTTCTCTCCTTAAGTTTCTTTATAGTAAAGCTATAATAGGCGCTACTCCCTGGAGAGCTTCTTACGCTAGGTTTCGTCTATATATTACGGTTTATTAGCTTTTTCTACTTCCTACTATAAGGCTTCGATAGAGAAGAGCTACTAGGGAGACGGCGGTACTATAATAGGACCCCGTCGATTACAGTCATAGTACAGCTCCTGCTCCTTACTATACACTAGCTCTTACGCTAGCTAAGCCGTTCCTATAAAGTCTTTCTCGTAGTAAGATCCCTTAAAGGCCCCCTAGTTTACCGACTATCCCTGAATAGATAGTCTCTTAAGGTCGAGTACTCCCTCGGAATAATGGTTCTTCTCTTCGAGACGCTAACGAGATAATATTTTAGATGGTATTTAAGGAACTCGATAGGCGTAGTACGCTAATACGCTAATACTCGAGACTAACATACCGATATTATATCGCGATCACCCTTCTACGCTCTCGGTAACATTTCCTAGCAACGCATCACAGGGGCGAATAGCACCGATATATCTCTAGAGCTCCGAGCTTTAAATATATAGCTAAGCTCACTTAAGACCCTGCCGTCTACGCTACTTCCCTACGACTTAGAGGCTAATAGTTCCTAATAACGCCTCAAAGGCGTAGACGGCGTCGTCCTATCCCTAGAGCTTTGCACTCCGGCTACGCAGCCGAGCTCGCTCGAGGCCCTGCCGTCTACGTTACTTCCCTTTAACGACTTAGAGGCTAGTATTTCGCGGTAACGCCTTAGAGGGGTAGACTCTGGCCTAGACCTAGAGCTCCGCGCTCCGTATATACCCTTACACGAGTTCTAGTTACGCTTTACATAGGTAAATAGCATCGGCTCGTCCTCCTCAAAGCTCTACGCTTTAGGTCGAAACTGCCCCCGAATAGGACGGCTTCGAAAAGCTATTTATGAATTCCGTAATAGTATCGGAAGAGGTAGTTAAGAACTACGTAACGCCTATCGCCGAGTATATAACGTAACTAACGTCGATCTCGCGAGCTTTCCTAGCCTATTTCTCCTAATTAGAAGACTCTATTATAAGGTAGTAGTTAACGAGAATCCTATATAGATAATATTAAATATTTTAGCCGTATAAGCAATTATAGGGGCCGTAAGAAATAAAGCTTATCGGTAGGCCTTAATCCCTTAGTAAGGAGATATATCTTCTTTTATCTAAGCTACATTAAATGTTACTTTAGCTTCTTATACTAGACCTCTAGTATATATAGGCTCGAGCTATAGTCATTCCGAGTTATAAAATCTAGTAGTAGTTACGGATACGCTTTAAAAGTCATAAAGGTATAGGTCTAGAATTATACTATAGTAGGCTAGGGCTTCTCTATCTTTATCTTTATCCGTAATCGCTTTTAATAACTATCTAAGTCCTTCGTAATATCGGCTTATTTATTATCGATAATAGTATAGTACTACCGATCGTTATCCTTAAGAGATACTCCGAGAGATATAAGGATCTATTTCTATCGATCGAGTATAGAGTAGGATAGCTTCTCTATTTAAACGACTTTTAATTATTAGCCTCGTTCCGGGTAATAAATAGGTCCTCTTATAGGTACGTAATATACCGACGGCGAGCTTACGATAAGTAGAAGAATCAGAGTATATCGTAGCTATTTCGTAAAACTAAGGGTCGAGGTAGATGAGGCGATACCTAAGTACAAAGTCTACCAGTTAATAGGCATTAAGCGTCGTAGTATCGGTTAGTATTTAGCTCGATTATAGTCGAAAGGTCATCTCGAGTAAGATAATAAGACTTTAGACATCTTCCTCAGTATTAAACGTTAAGGGCTTCCTTAGAGCCCGCCCGATAGGGGCATTAAGAGGAAGATTCGTTTCGAAGGCGTAATATACTAATTCGAGGTAGAAGGGCTTGACTAGTTGTAAAGTCGATGTAGGGCTTTCTAACGCGACTAATACCCTTAATAACGCGCGGAGAACCTTTACGTACCGGATAAGAATCTTTATACGCTAGGTACCGTCTATAATCGAAGGATAATTCGAGTCGGGAAAAGTCGTTTAATAGAGGTATACTAAGGAACCTTAGTTAGAGTAGCCGTACTATTTCAATAGCAGGCGAGGATCTAAGCACCTATACCTTATCTCTACGGTCTACTATCCCTATAAGCTATCGCACCTAGCCGGAGGGCTATTTACCGCGGAGCATCCGTAGTACAACGATAGGCCGTAAGGCTCCAAGGACAATTACTAAGCTCGCCTACAACTAGGGTATACGTCGAAAGCAACGGTACTAAGCTAACCAGACTATCTACTCCCATATATTAGAAGGGGTAGGTAGCGCTTAGCCGGTATAATACGTATACGTAAGTAGGTCGCGGATAGCTAGCTAAGAGCCTCTAAGGGTCGGCGAGGCGCCCGGCTAATAGGACTACTAGTATCTACTCTATTATTAGGCATATCTTCTCTCTAACTACTCCTCTAGTTATATTATTCTTCTTTTAAACCTAATAATCTCGTCGCACCTAAGTTTATCATCGCGTTTATTCGAGTTACGTTACCCTATCGTCGTCGGTTCTTTACTAATACCTGACCTCGATTACCCTACCCCGCCCTCGGAGGGCTTCTTCGGCATTAAATAGAACCACTAGCGGCATTCGACGGCATAGACGGGGCATAGCTTTAATCTAGTCGCAGCGAATTAGCAAACTCTACTAACTCCTAGGAGCTATACTCCCTCTACGCCAGCCCTATAGCCTAACCTCGACTACTCCTACTCGCCTTTATACCACTAGTATTCAACCTAGACGGAGTACGACTTCAGTCTAGCCCCAGCGAATTAGCAAACTCTACTAACTCCTAGGAGCTATACTCCCTCTACGCCAGCCCTATAGCCTAACCTCGACTACTCCTACTCGCCTTCATACCACCAGTATTCGACCCAGACGGAGCACGACTTCAGTCTAGCCCCAGCGAATTAGCATACTTTACTAACTCCTAAGGTCTATAGTCTCTCCCCGCTAGCCACCTTATACGATAGTATCGAAAACGAAATATAACTCATCGTCGACCCTAGTCTAGGTATTTCTTTATTAGCGAAACGTAAATCTCGACCTAAAAAGGTACTATTAAAAGATCACATCTACAGGGCTTTAAAGGAAGCCCCTCACTACGCTTAGACTACTAAGGAAATCGACGACTAGATTATTAGTAATACTAAAGTTTACCCGGCTAGAAGTACGGTATTAAGTAGTCTCTACTATAACCTCGTAAGTTTTCGCCTCCTTTACATATAGAATAGTAATAGCTAATTAGGGGCATAGAATATTTTCAAGCCCGTAAACGGAGAGTAGGTCCTTACGGAGGCGGCCTATCGCGATAGCTTAGAGAGCATTAAGCTATAGGAAGTCGCATTACTAGTAAAATAAAAGGCATGCGAGCACTACGATAAGAAACGCTCGCAAGCAAAGCCGCAGGGACGGCCACAGATACGGCCACGGTAATCAAAGCACTAGATAAGCATGCCTAATCTTCTAGTACTTAGCCTCGTTTTAGTACCCCTTACCGACGGAGTAGAAGGAGAAAGTAATAAATACAATCTACCTACCCTAATTCATTCTTATAACCCCTCTACTATATATTACATACCGTATGCTTTACGTATAGAGAGAGACATTAAGACTAGGAAAGCGATAATTTAAGTCCCTCGGTATTATATATTCTATCAGCCTACGTCTAGCTTTTAACTTAGTCAGATAAAGCCTACGGTATCTCTAGGGAGCGCTCCTAGCTAAATGTCTGCGGTAGGACCTCTACGGTACGTAAGTATAGTTAAATACTACTTCGCCTAGCAGCTAGACTTAGAGGGATTGTCGCTACCTATAGGCCCTAGCTTATCGGGTGTCTGCTACGAAGAAACTATTGTCTTAGCGTTAATAGGCCGGCGACCTACTAATAATAGGCTTATAGCTTACCTCCTCGGTTAGGGCATTATTAGTAGGGATCGGCTAAGGTTAGGGGCTACATTAGCTAGAGTCTATATTACTAAGCTATCCTTAGCTAGTCTCGAAGGGGCCTACTAATAGCCGGCTCTCGAGCTAACGTAAGGATATCTATCCTACGTACGTTCTAGGCCCTTAAGTTGTTTCGCCCCGATAAGCTAGTAGTAGACGCCATTCCTCCGATCGATATTAATACAAAAAGAACCATTCACCGGTCTAAAGATAGCTTATTAGTAGCCAACCTTTAGCGTAAGATTACCGTCATATAGGCGAGCCCCGGGGTATATCATAAGAGAAGCTTAAGTATAACATAGCTTTAATCTACTCTATATACTACCTAAGTAGTCGTAACGTTAGTAGAGGTTATTACCGCGGGATTAATCCGGGCTAGGCTGGCATAGAAGCCAGCTAGCGTACAAGCCGCGGAAGGTCTATAGCTCTTTAGCTACATGGCTTACTTATAAATTAGAATTACGATATTTAACGGAAACGTATGCCATACTAACGCCTCTAGCGAGAGATACTAGACTAGATTTCGAGCTATTTTACTCTAAGTACTCGCTAGGTTCGAGTTCCCGCTATCACTACGCATCGAGTCTATTACGCCTCTACCGAGTTCTCAAGGCCGAAGACAGCCATAGATTTCCCGAGGCCAGAATTTTACTCCCTCCATCCTCCTACTATCAGGAATACAACCCAGACATCACTACTACGACTACCTAAGCTCGACTATAACCTCGCAAAAGCTTTCCCGCCGAACAGCAAGCTCGCAGGCCCCACATCAGGGCCCACACCCCTCCCAAGCAACGGCTTTCTATATCACCCCCCGCTACGGCAGTACAAATATACTACTAATAAAATAGACTTCATTATATACTTTCACGTCGATCGACTCGAGAAATAGAAGATAATATTAAAAATATTTTAGGATAAGTTTAACGTCGGCCTTACAATCTTAGCGCTACAAGGTTACTATAACCGTAACGCTATTAAGCCGACTACTGACGACGGAAAAGACCTCTAATTTAAATAAAAATACAAACTATTACGGCGCGGCTTAGTCCTTAATTACCTAGAACGCGCTATTCGTTATACATAGGTAAGTAAGAAGTACTAGAATATAGTATCGAAGATCTATAAGGCGCGGAAGTAGAGGGCTATAAGGATAGCTAGAGATAAGATACCCGAAATAGGTATATATAATACTATCGACGAGATATAGTAGAGTATAGGTATAATATTATAACATAGCGGAGACTAGGCTTAAATTACTTCTTATCTTATCCTCGCAACCATTATCCTTCTAGCCTAGTACTAAGAGGCTATATTTTCGTATCCTCGCCACTTTACATCTAGACATATACATTATTTATATTTAAGTATCTGGCCAGGAAATACTTAGTACTAGGGACGTACACGCGCGAGATCGTATTATATAAGCTTAAAATACAGACGCGTAGTATACTACCGCGACTAGCCTTATATTACGTATCTTATAAAGAAGTAAGCTACTATATCTAGCCTACGCGGCCCCGTACGCTCCGCATAGCCGCCCTACTTTCCGCCGTAGAGGATTCGCGCCAAGGCCGGCTAGGCCGACTACCCGATATAGGCGGCCGAGGACTCGGCGACGCTGAAACTTCTCCCCTTATAGGTAGCTGTAGGTATATACTACCTAGTAATAAAGCTAGCATTAGGTCTCTCATAAGGTACACCGGCGTACTACCTATTAGTAAAGGACCTCGGCTACGGAACTAGTACCTTAAGGTTCGAGGCGCTTAACCGGGAGTAAGTATTATTCGCCTTAGCTCTACGTTTAGCTATTAGTTAGAGCTAGATAATAGATCGTAGAAACCTCGCCGTAGACTAACCTGGCCCTAACTATATAACCTTAGAGCCGTAACGATAATAAAACTTGGAACGTATAGCCGGGGATAACTCGCGCTACACCCCGCATCCGCATTTCCAAACTACTATTAGAGCTAGGACACCTTAATAGTAGTGCCGTACTAGCCGAAATCGCCGGGAATACGTACTAGAGCCTACATGCGACAACGATAGACTTACTCCCGCCTCGAGGCTCTTCGTCGAATTCTCGATTATAGCTACGGTATCTATCGCTAGCTATACTAGTTACTCTTCGTCTCTATACTACGTTAGTAGTTATATCGTACGGCTCTGTAGGAGAAACTTACGGTATATAGGGGTATCGCGCCGCCTAAGCCTTTCTAGTACTAGTCGCAGTAGTATACTAGAAGCCTCTCGCGAGTATAGCTCTCTAAATCTTATAGGCTCTATAGAAATTCTGCATTATCTTCTCGCATATTACTTGAAATCCTGACAGTTCGCGACTAAAGGTAAAGGTAAGGTCGTAGTCGCCTATATGCGGCAGTAATAGCCTGAACCCGAGTACTTAATATCCTCCCTAAGCGAAACGCTATACCGCCGTGCGCGCCTAGATAGCTATGAAGGCGTCCTACATCGCTTCCGCACTAGGGTCGTCTACTTCCCTTTACGGTATTAGTCTACTATAAGCGAAAGACGGTATAGTATATACGTTGTATCGTCTATTATTTCTTTAGCACCTTAGGTACGTACGGCGCGTAGAGAGAAGACTAAGTAGAACCTAGAGGCGAGCACCGTAGCGACGAAAGTACTAGCTAGTATAGTATATAGGAGCCCTATCTACTTTTTAAGGTTTATCGCGCCTATCGTAATAATCGAAGGCGCTTTTAGTAGATAGCTCTTAAGGAAGGCGTTAGGCGCGTTAGACTTTCTAATACCTCGCCGTATTATTATTAGAGAGGCTACGGCTATCTTCTTCAGGGCCTTAAAGGATATTAAGTCTAAGTAGGGCTGAACTTTATAGTCCTACGTAAGCTCTAAGAAGTAAGGAATAGCGATAGTAACGATCTTATCCTAGACCTTATCGATTAATAAATAACGCCGAAGAGTAAAGGGGAGGAAATAGCCTATAATGCAGATAGTAAGAGCTAGTAGGAAGCGAACTAGAGCTAGTACCTCTACCTAAGTCAGCTAGCGCCTGTACTCTACCTACCTTACTAGTAGAGGGTCCGTTTCATTTACTAAAGGATCTATAAGGTAACCGTACCGTCCGCGAACTACTAGGGCCTTAGCCGGGGGTACTCCCTTTTTAGCTTACTAACGAAAGGTATTACGACGGCGGTATATAGGTCTATCTATATATAGTAGTATTACGCGTCTAAAGGTAGGAGGTTGTAGCTACGTACGTAATACTTATATATTAGTACGACGTATATTAAACGAATTAAGAGTATATAGTTCTATATAAGAGTAGAATAAGATACGACTAGCTCCTTTAATATCTCCGCCTACGTAATATAGTCCTCCTACCGCTTTACCTAGTTAGACCGTATTAGTATTACCTCTTTCCTTTCTTTAAGTAGACTAGCTATAGATAAATTAAGTACTCTTCGTAAGATCTTTGAGTTCTTCGTCGCCTATACGATAATCGCGCTCTTAGGCTTAATAGGTAATAAGCTTATTACCCTCTAGAGATCTAACTATTCTAGTTAGCTAAGAACTAGGTTACCGGTAGTAAACTTACTATAGCTTCTTCTAGTTCTATACATTTATTAATGCCGTCGAGTAGCCGGTATAGGTACCTTACGCGTACCTAGATATCTATCTATACTATTCGCTCCTAGCTAGACTAGAGGTTTAACTCTAGCCCCCTTTAAAGCCTATTAAGCCATTATTAGTAAGAATCTCGGCGTCGAAGAAGTTTAATATAACGCTTTACTAGGCCTCTAGATTCGTTTTCTAGAATACCCTAATACTCGAGGAGTATAATAACGAGCCTTTCGGCTTCCGAAGGGCCTACTTTTTTCTATAAATAACGTAAAGCTTTAAAGGACTATTTAGACGAGGGATTATAACGCCTTCTCTTACCGGCGAGTCTCCTTTTCCGAGCGATAGCTATACTAATAATCTAGTTCGCACGATTTACGATCTCTTATAGGAAGGCAACTACCTATAGTATATATACGTCCTGCAGTTATAAAGGGTCTAGGGCCCTACTGACCGGCCTGTAGGTACGAATCCCTAGATATCTCGGTAGAAATAGGCGCCTAGACCGGTATAATAGGGTAGCTAAGATTCGTACGCGCTACCGCACACTATCACGGACGCGAGACTACATAACTATATAAGGTAATTATCGCGGTTCCCCTTCCCGCTACACGATTAAGTAATCCCAGTCTATTTTCCGTCGAGGTTTATACTAAGGGTATAGCTTATCCGCTTAAATATCGATAAGACCGATATACATCTCATATCTAACCCCCGTTCGTTTATATTCACTATACCATTAAGGTACGATCTACCGTATATAAATACAGCTAAATTCTCTTAGGATCTATTCGCATATAGTATCGAGCCTTAAGGGGGGGCTTATAGGGTAGTAAGATTATCGTACGAAAAGAGTAACTAACGTAAGGTAGATACTTACCGGTAATAGCGAGGCTTCCTAATAAATTATATATACCTAATAATAATAAGTCTACCCGTTAAGCCGAGGCGGACATAACCTCAGCGCCGATATATTAGTAATATAATATAGTATGTCTTATCTAATAGTAGTTATCGGGGCTACTCCTTATTATCTCGGAGGGTATTACTCCTCCGGCTAAGTCACTTTAGACTAGGAATAAACGAGATAGCTTACGGCTAATTTCCCCCGGTTCGTTACTAGCCTACTACGTAATAAGCAATTTCCTACCGATTGACCTAGTTTGGCCGACCCTTCTTAACTACGTATAGGTAAGATATAGACTAAGGTGGCGTTAACTATATATAGGTAAGATATAGAATAAGGTAGTATTAACTATATATAGGTAAATAAGGGCCTAACCTATATTATAGCGGGAAAGATAGGGGCTACTTAAGGCTTAGTCTAAAATAAGTTAGCGGATAACGTCACCCTAGCTCCTTCCGATACTTTATAGCTTGTAGTAGGTAGCGGGTATAAATAGGTAAATAACTAAGCGCCTAAGAAGTACTTCTCTAGATTATTAGGGACTTTGAGGCTCCCGTAGTAAATACGGCTAAGACGCTCCTCCCTAAACCTCTAACTTAGTGCATATACTACTTTATAATAGGTGCATTTCTTAGCTAAGAGCCTCTTTCTAACCTAGCGAATATCCCTCTCGGAGATCTCTATACGCTATAGGTAGGTACCTTGCTCTATACTATCTACGACGACGAATACTAGAGCCGGCTTCCGACCGAGTTTAAAGAAGAGATCAAGCCGTATTTTACCCGCAAGCGACCCCGAGCCCTTAAATGGATAAAGTAAAGTAATAAAGCGAAGCCAATTACTAGGCAGGTAGAGCTTAAGACTTAGGCTTAAGTAGAGACCACTAACCTAGACGGCTCGATTTATCGTCTATATAACGAGCTTACTAATCTACCCTTACCGCAAACCCCTATTAATAAAGCCAAAAGATAATTTTTACTAGTAGTATACTACCGTATACGGTAGTTATTTAGTAATACGGAACTTAACCTACGAAAACATCTCTCGATTACGCTTAGTAATAAAGTCGTATTAAAAAACTACTATAAGTAGGGTACCGCCGGTATTAGGCTATATATAATCGGCTCTCGTCTCGGTAGCCCTAGAGCATTATACCTTATCTAAAGTATAGCTTATAGTACGTAAGTTAGCTAATTCGATACGCTCGATTTCTAATAACGGGAATAGGCTAGAGAATTACATTACACTTTCGGAGTCCGATTAATTTAACTTCGAGGCGGAGCGGTTAAGAGGTATTATCCGTCAGTCCGAAACTAAATAGGTTTTCTACGTTATAGAGAAAGTAATTAGCTATTAGGAATATATCGCTAAGTAGTTAATCGATAACTTAAGACTAAAGACGTAATACTCGAAGGGCGGGACCTCTTATCTTATAAATAAAGTAGACTAGGCGACGCATAACGCACCCTCGGCTATCTTTTAAGATATCCCTTACGATCTACGATATATAAATTACTTAGATAACTACGATAATACTAGTAGTAAGTTTGATTCTCTATAATTAGATACTAAGCTAATTAAGATAGTATATCTCTACCTATAATATACTCTAAATCATAACTTTACAGAGTAGTTAGGTTAGTAGGGAGCCCTTTTCTAGATGATTGTATACTAACCGACCCTAAGTACTTTATCCGTATATACTACCCGACTCATTATTTATAAGCGGAATCTCTAGTATAACTATAGCGTAGCCTTCAATAAAGGAGAGCTATACCTAGATTCGACCTGCACTATTTAGAGTAACGGATATCGGTAGCATTATTACTAGCGACGGATCGATAGATAGAGTAGGTCCGGGGATATTTTAACTGATCCGCCGATAAAGATGTAATTCCCTACTTTAATCTTCTTACTATCGATATAGGCGCTTTCTGAAGCTTCGAGGGGAATAAATATACGCGGAGGATCTTTAATAACTATATCGATATTCTAGCGTACTTGGAGTATATTAAGATACGTATTACCTCTAAGCTACCTCTTATTAGTCTTACCTTATTAAATAGGATAGTACGAGACGTAGAACCTTTTCTCGATACTTAAAGTATATTATAAATTTAGAGTAAACTACCTTTAGTTTTATATTATCGCCGTTAACGTTATAAAGCGGGTTAAGGGGAATAAGAAGGGCCCTAATACTAGGAAGGGCTTCTTGAAGTACCTATCTCTAGCTATAGTTAAGAGTATAGATTCTTAGATAGTCCGATATAGTTTTATGCGTTAAGCCTCTAGGAAGTATAGATGCGGTTAAGTTGCGACTGAGAATTTAGATGCGGGGTAGTAAGCTATAAGTGGTAGAGTGTATATACTAAGCGTTTCGTCGGAGGTACTTCGGTATATGTAATAAGGACCTATCGTATACTAATATTAATACTAGAGGATTACGATTACTACTATCTATATCGTAGCGAAGTAAAGATAAATATAATATTAGTCATTAATAAGCTATAGTTTCGATAGACTTATTTACCGTCATTTTATAAGCTTTAATAGTAACTAATAATACTCCGGAGTACGACTCTAGTAATTGCCTATCTATTTCGAACTACCCTTCTTATTCTTACCTAAGTCTTTATCTAAAAACTTTATAGGCTAAACCTACGTCTTATTTTCCTCTAACTTTATATACTTAGGTAAACCCTTTCCCTTATTCGCCGTCTCTTTACTTAGGCCTACAGGGGAGGTAACCTTAGAAGAAGAGAAAGTCGAATCTATGCTAGTATTCATAATAATAGCTACTACTATTAGGTCCTAGCCCGTAGCGTATAATTATTACATATTACTACAGTATTCCTAGTATAAATCTTTTATTAACGAAAGGCTAGGGTAGTACGGATAGTCTAAGTCCTTTACGGTATAGAGGTAAGAAGGTAGCCGGTAAAGAAAGGTATAGTTTTAAGACTATTTATAAGGGAAGAGACGACTTATAATAGTACGGAGCGATACTACTCTTAGTCGCGCTCTCTATTATCTAGTAGCTTATACCACACCTACGGCCGCAAACCTACATCACCGCATTAAGATAGTCGACAAGGCTTCGATCTCGGTATACAGCTACCGCTAATCAACTTAGTAGACTAGACAGCCCGTCCTCTACAGCTCATCATCGACAGGGACCAGACAACACACCAACTAGCTAGAGGCTCTAGATATCTCGCTAATCGTTAGTCGCTATTTAGGCCTTCAT
The DNA here is from genome assembly GCA_000732205.1 of Verticillium tricorpus MUCL 9792. NCBI lineage: Eukaryota > Fungi > Ascomycota > Sordariomycetes > Glomerellales > Plectosphaerellaceae > Verticillium > Verticillium tricorpus. The sequence goes on along the minus strand of JPET01000001.1, from coordinate 5,894,790 downwards.
TATTTAACTAGCTCTCGTACTTAAGTTATCCTAGCCACTAGACATCTATTACTAGACTTACTAGAAGTAAGCGCCTTTATAGGACTACGAGGCGACGTAAGCCGCTAACCTTTAATCTAGCTACATATAGAGACCAGGCAGCGTAGATTTCCGCTATTCCGCTATTCTACTATTCTATAAGTTCCGCTTATACTACTATATCGCTATCACGCTAATATAGCGTTCTTACCCGCTCTGCCTCTACCGCTACCCTAGTTATTCTACCTATACCGCTATTCCGCCTATCCCTCTATCGTACCTATTCTAGCTATTCCGCCTATACCGCTACTCTACTTATACTGCTATTCCGCCTATACCGCTATCCTACTTATTCTAGCTATTCCGCCTATACCGCTACTCTACTTATACCCCTATTCCGCCTATACCGCTATCCCACCTACACCGCTATCCCGCCTATACCTCTATCGCACCTATTCCAGCTATTCCGCCTACACCGCTACTCCACTTATACCGCTATTCCGCCTATATCGCTATCCTACAGCTTGTAGCGGTTCGGACCAAGCAGACCAAGTAGATCAAGTAGACCTAAGCGGACCAGGCGGAATAAGCGGAGTACGCGGAAGTACGAAGAGGGGGTGGGGCCAAGTAAGCCTACATGATAGACTAGCGTAGTGCCGTAGGGAGGCAAGGAAGTAGAGCCACTAGGGTCACCTACTAAGTCTTAGATGACATAGGTATATTCGCGCTAATATATCTATAGAATACACGTAATAGACCCGTAAATCGATTTCTTTTCCTCTTAGTCCTTCCGACTACTCTATCCATTCCGCCTACTCCATCCATTCCACCTACTCTATTCCCGCGGAGACATAATAGTAACTTACCTACTTAATTACCTAGTTTACGCTAGTTCTATCTTATCTAGAGAGGACTATAGTATCTACGTTAATAATCATAAGGTAAGTTCCTAGATGATTCGTAACCCCTCTAATATAGTATAGCCTAAACTTAAAACCCTCATCAATCTTCTAGGACCCTCTCGTCAACAGAAAAGGCTAGCAATACAGTACACGTATTCCGAATATAATCGACAATTCTCTAAGAAAACTGATTATACGCGATACAAATTTACTCGTATGTACCTATCGTTAACTAGTAACTTAAGTACTAATCCGTTAGTAATATATTACTACTAGCCGAAACCCTACTAAACTTACCGGGATATACTCAGTACAGTAAGCCTTTTCATAATACACGCATATTTAAACTAAAAGCCGAGTTCGGATATAAAGGATAAGCGTCGTCGTATTATCGAGTCCTTTTACGATCTTCTAATAACTACGTAGGCTCGGGCTAGGCGCACGAAGTATATACTACTAGCGAGTATCCCTAAAGGGCTATCTATAACGGGGGCTATAGTATTATCACCTAAGGTAGTAACTAGTATTAAACTAACCGAAGTGACCTGAGGTACTTTATAGGAACGGAAGGTATCTAAAGAGTAGATTCAATCGTAGGTCAAAGAATAAATCTCTATAGCGACGGAAAATCCGATCCCTCCTCATATTCAGCCGGTTAATAACTATATTACTAGTAAGTCTAGTCTTACTTTACGGGTCAGTAGTCCTAGCATAAGCGAGCAACCTACTACCAGTCTATAAAATAGAAGTACACTCACGATTACCACGCCACCCTATTCCATAGCGAATTCCTACTCCAGGTAATCCTTTAGTAGGTCACTTAAGATCTCGCGAGTACTATTTAACGCCTCTTTCCTATTTTCGGTAAGCCTATACGATTTATTACGTAATACGATCCGAGAACTAGCGCCCATTAGATAGGCAACGAATCTACGATCTACTAAGAGGCTTAATTTCACCGTCTACTTATAGTAGCCATCGGTTATACCCCAGGGTAATCGAAACTCGGTTTCAGTAGTACGGTCGAAAATCGCACGAAGACGCTAAAATAGTTAATAGTTATCTATAGTATCCCGTTTATATACTACTTACCGATTCCCTAGAAAAAATCGATCTAAAATGCTAAAGGCTGACACATTCAGTAACGCGACGATCCGCGTCCCTCAGTATATTTTTCTCGTAGAGTCTATCGACTTCTATCCCAACGGTAGCATTCTTATAGTAGAAGAACCCGTAGTCCTTTAAGAAGTCGAAATCGCTTTCTAGGCTTTCCGTCGCCATCGTTTCGTAGCCGAACGTAAGAGATAGCTACTAATATTAGTCAGGCTATACCTTTATCGTTAGATTGATAGTTATTAGGTGTCGTCTAATACTCGAGAGGAGGGGTTTACTGACGAAGATTTATTACGGAAGAGGGGTAATACCTAGTCTAATTAGATTAATATAGTAATAGTATAGCTACCTTAGGCTCTAGCCTTCCTACCTAATAATAAGTACCTCGGCCTCTAGGTAAGATAAATTTATCTACCTAGCTACGACGCTCTCTTACTTTACTTACTCTCCTTCCTATTTTTCTTATTTAGGGCTACATCTACGGTCAGTAAGATACCCTTTCTTTTATAGGTATCGAAAAGTTTCCGATTAATAATAGGTCACTAGGCATAATATTCTATCTATCGAGCGATAAGTATTATATCCTAGCCTCCCTACCCGAATAAATATAAAGATAGTATTACTCCTAAAGGAGATATTTACACGGTATATAGGGGACCTAAATAAGGGTTAGGAAATACCTCAATCTTATATTCTCTTAGTCTTCTATCTTATATAAAATTATAAGTAAATAAGAGTTATTACCGACGTATTTATTTACGTCATAGTTTAGCTATAAGCGGAAACCTTAGGCCGAGGGTATTCTACTTCGACGTAGGTAACGAAGTTAATATCCGGTTCCTTCGTAGATAATTAAAGGTGCGTCTTCGACTAATCGCCGTACTAGATTTGAGATGCACACTGTGATTCTAGAGCTACAAAATACCTAACAGGCGGAATAGCGGCACAGGCGGAATAGGCGGAAAGGATAAGCGGAACAGAATAGAGGTATAAGCGGAATAGCGGAATAGCTGGAATAGGTGCGATAGAGGTATAGGCGGGATAGCGGTATAGGTAGGACAGCGGTATAGGCGGAATAGCGGTATAAGTAGAGTAGCGGTATAGGCGGAACAGCTAGAATAGCGGTATAGGTAGGACGTACGGGCGTAGACGACCCTATACTCGGCGGGGTTAGTTTCCTACGGTACTAGGCTTACTCTATCTTAGCTTGGTATATGTATATAGCGTTAGGATAGCGCTCGTATCTATCTATCATTCTAAGCTACACTCTCTAAGTTATACCGCCGAGGGCCCTAGCTTTAGTCATACCGATACTTATGTACTACTAGACGGTGCCTATCGCCGAGTACTGAGGAGAGGTACCTAAGCGACTATAGGGTATATTTCCGAGAGTCCTAGGTAAGGTGTATATAGCTGTAACTACTACCCTAGGTATTAATACCTCTAGAAATAACGGCTATTAATATAGGTCTAGGGGCTTTCTTCTCCTTATCTGTTGCTAAGCCTGCCATATTAGCCGGTGCGAACCAAAAGTCAAGTCTCATCCTATACATATAGAGGTACGCAAACCTAATCACCCTCGTTTCCCCTTTAGCGTTAGCCTTTAGTACCTCGAAAAGTTACCCCCCTCCCCTTCCCCTAAGCTCTTTATATTCCGCCTGACTCTTCTTCGTTAAGGCCCTATAATAGATTCTATTCCCGATAGCCTTTCCCTTTCTAGGTTATTAGTTCCGGTAATTAATAACCGACTATATAACGACACCTAGGTAGCGTAGCTAACCGGCGAATAGTATAGCTTTATTAGGTATAGATAAGGCGAATAGGTATAGTTATACCTACGACGGCTACCCGGAAAGTTTCGAGTAAGAAGGCTACTTAGAACTACACAAGCGCATCTACAAGTATAGTTATCCCTACGACGGTTACTCGAAAACTTTCGAGTAGAAAGCTAAATTAGAATAATATAAGTACATCTATAGTAGTAATAAGCTTTACGTAGGTTTACCGCTTAGCTTAACTACGACCTACCCTAACGAGTACTAGATATATCTATAGCCTATATACGAATATCGCTACTACGTACCTTCGGACCTTAAGGTAAGCTAGAGGCCCGGATATTACGTTTAACTAGGAAAATAATAATCGCTATCTAGTCGTATCTTTATCGCTATACTAATACGCGCCTCTTTTACTATAAGTATTATAGATCTTCTTTTATTAAAAAAAGTCACCTAACATTACATCTACGCTTACATACCGGGGAGCGCTTTACCTATTTTCTTAGTACCTATAAAAAAGACTACTAGAGCCAAAGTAGCCTTAAGGTAGGTCGCTCTTCTAACTCCTAAAGACCTACCCCTAACTCTATATACATAGAGGTACTAAAATAAGCACCATAAGTAGGCTTATAAGCTAGACTACCTCCCTTACTTATGACGTCAATACACTCTTATTCGTTGCTATTAGAAACTACGGCGAGGTTTCCCGCCCTACGTAAATACGTACTCGGTTACATAGTAGACTAATACGGGTAGTAGATACTTCCCTAATCGTAAGTCAATAATCCCGATAAAGTAAAATTAAGTATACGAACCTAACGTAAACACTACGGTAGTCTTACTAGTAGCGGCTAGTAGATCTCATAGGGATATCGCACTACATAGCTACGGTAGCTTAGGTCTTCGCGGACCTTTACTATACTAGAGGTAGTATCCTAAGCCTTCGTTTTAGTAAGGGTAGTTGGTAGGTAATCAGGACAGGCGCGTACGTTACACGACTTAGCCAGGTTTAATTCGATATTTATACTCTATCCCTCGTAGAAGGTAACCCGTCGTCTATATAAGAAATACACTTTATTATAGTATAATTCTTTAGGGTAATCTTTATTATTAAGTAATAAGACGAAAAGGATTAATCTAAAAAAGCGTTACTCTATCGACCGGCCCCCTACCTTCTTCTTCTCGAATTACCTTATAGCCTCCCGAAACGATAATAGCTCTTCCTCCTTAAGCTTAGGATACGGCATAGAGCATTTTAGTCTACTAGTAAAGTTTAAAAGGTACCCGTAAAGCGAGACGTTACTTTAGGCTTTAATTAGAGAGCTTAGTAGCGGCTCTCCGCGAAGAATCTATTATAGGTCTTCTCTAAATAGTTACCTAAAGTATTTAAATCCAGCCTAAATATCTAGCTCGGTAGACTAAGCTAATTAGGTTTACCTCTAGACTAGGTAAGTAGTACTTATATAGATTATTTTTTCGAGTTTTCTCGCCTCTAAAATAAGCCGAGGGTAAAGTTCGACCTACTATAAACCGTTATAGAGACTATTAAGCTAGTTATAGACTACTACGCTAAGTAGAAGGCGCTAAGTATAGTAGTTAACTAGCTATCGTAGAGTAGAATAAGGTTTATCTTCTACGGGGACTTCTATTAGTTTCGTCTAGTATAGGGGATAACTTTCCTCCCCCTAAGTAGTACCTACGATTACCTCCGTAGCTAAATAGACTTTAGGTTCTAGCGTAGGTAATCGTAGACCCGTTAGGCTTATATTAAATAAAGGTATTAGTAGCCGTCTCGATAACTAAAAGAGACTATTAGAGGGAACTATTAACCTAGTAGACGGAGGCGTAGGGGGAAATATCTCTATAGAGGCGGTAAGGAGAAGGAGATAAAGGTCTAATAAATAAATAGCTAAAGAAGTAGGACGGGTAATAGCTATATATATCTAGTACTTAGGAGTTATTACTCTATAGCTAGCCTATCCTTATTAAGTAGGAGGAGCGTTAAACCGCTAAGTAAGCTAAATAGTAGTATCGTACCCTACCTAAATCCTACTAAAGCTAGCTAAACTTTATTCGACTTTCCTATTCTAGTACTCTAACTATAAGATATCTAGCGGTAGGTTAAAGGTACGGCTACGAGCTACCCTAAAAGAGCTAACTATACCGTATTAGCTTAGCTCTCCCCGTAGAAAAAAGAAATATTTAGGGGGTAGGAGGGGGGTATAGCGGAAGGTTAATTATATTAACTAGTACGGCCGTATACTATATACCCTCTTTTAGGTAGGGGATATTTCTTCTTTAATAGGGAGCGCCTATCTAAGCGAGTTAGCCTATATAAGTTAATATTAGATACTTAGGTTCTATTAAAATAATAGGCGCCTTATATATACGTTAATATTAGGAAGTATATCGTCTCCCGGGAACTATTCGTAGTTCTACCTTAACCTTCTTCTTTAATCCCCCTAGTTACTAGTACTTTTTATATAATAACGCTTTAAGTTTCCTTAGGCTATTATTTATAGTATCCTATAGTATAAGAGGCCTTCTTTTAGTATACGCCGGCGATAATACCGAATAGTTACTAGGTAGATTAATATATTTCGAGGAACGTTATTATATCTAGTTTCCCTATCCCCTACTCTATAACGGCGTCGCCCTACCGTATAGCGCCCTTAGATATAGAACCTTACTTATATTCCTAGGATTAACGATATAATTAGTATGGCCGGCCTATAGACCCTATAGCTATACCCTAGCTAGATCTTCCGTAGTCTTTCCCCCTAATAGTACCTCCGATTCCTAAATAGTATACCGAAGGCTACTAGCGCTAACGATAGACTACTTTACTAAACCCTACGAGAAAGAAAACCATCTCCTATATTAAGCCTAGTAATAGAGATAATATCGTCTTCTATACCCCGGTTAATATTATAATAAGGGCCCTCTAGAAGAAGGACGACCTCGCTAGTAGTAGCTCTTCTAAGGCCGGCGCCTATAGCATTAAGTCTAAACTATCGATACCCTAAGTAGTATATTCCTACTAATACTCTAAGATTAATAGGGACTAACGTTCTTCTAGCCTTCTACGTATAGTTAGGATATTACCTACGACGGAAAGAAGTATAGATATCCCTACGAAGGCTACTCTAAACGTTTCTAGTAGAGTATGTATTTAGAAACCTATAAGCGTACCTATACTAGCGAAAAGCTATATATAAATATTCTCCCTCGTCCTACTAGTAGCGTATACTTATATATATAGAAATACGAATAGCCTAGATATAGAAGCTAGTTTTCCTAGTATAGAAATCTTAAGATATACGTTCGCCTTTATATAGGCGAACGACCCTTTAAGTATAAGAAGTACGGGACTTACTTTACTTAACGCGGTAACCTAGTAGTATATAAATTTATATATAGTAAGATAAAGCTATTCGTATATAAGATTAGTAAATATAAAAAGTACTTTACGGCCTAAGGAAACCTAAAGGTAAGTCGGTATAAGTACGATCTATATAAAGGTACTCGTAATATAATACACCTAGAGCTATTAAAATAAGTACTATAAGTAAACTATAACTAAACTTATAGACTAGGTTACCTCTCTTATAGACGTAGATATACTCTCCTATACCGATCGCGAGCTTCTATCGTACTTTAAGAGTACCTATAAGAATAGTAATAAGGGTATTAAAGGCCGCGGCCGAGACCGCTAGGTTAGCGAGGTCTAGGTAAAGAGACTTCCCCGGAAGTTACCTCCGTCCCTAGGTATCTAAGGCGTAAGGTAGAATAAAGAGGGACTATTCTACTCTATATTATATAGGTTCCTTTCTTTAGCTAGGATATTCGGCGTAGTAAGATAAATATTAAGATATAATTAGACTAAGAATACTTAGTAATAGCGAAGTTCTAACTTACGTAACGTACTAAAGCTATACTATTCCCTAACTACGATAACTAATTTAACCTCTCGTATATACTATTAAATAGGTCGTCCTCTTAATTTAATAGTAAACGATATATCGAAACAGTCTTTAATATAAGCCTCTAAGGATTAACTTCATCCTTAGTATCAGTTATACCCGCTCTAAGGGCCGACTTCCGCTAACGCCGCTCTATATTTTACTACTCATAAGGCAAGTCGCACATCGCCGGCTCTCTAGCCCTACAGTATAAGTCGGCTATACTATTCGCGCTAGGTTATAGCGTCCGAGTACCTCTTAATTACGCGCGATAATATATTACTAATATAAGTACCTACGTATATAAAGCTAGTATATTAGTTAAATATAGCGTAGCTACGCCTAGTATAGGAGACGTAGCGCGCGTAGGGCTATACTAGGTAATAGTAGTAAACGGCCCGATAATCGCCTACGTACTAAACTTTTAGATATAATAAATAGCCTACGGTCGCTACTATATGTAGGAGTAAGATAGATCCTTAGGTATAGGATACCCTATTAGATAACTACTACTATTACCGCGGTCTACGTCTCGTTACGAAAGGGGCACGAAGAGATATAATATTATACGACTATCTATTAGGAAAGAGAGTCTAGTCTTACCGCCTAGTAATAGACTATATCCTCGCGCTCTCTACGTCTACGGCACTCCACCTAATAGCGCTAAACGTATAAGGTATAGTATTAAAGGTATACTATATAGAGCTACTACTTTATCTTACGTCGCTTTAGAGCTCCTAAGTTATTCATACTAGCCCTTTTTTTTAAACTCCGATATAGGTTTAGAGTAATAAGCTTAGTAGACTACTACGCCTCCTAAAACGTTAGGGGGTAATTAAGTACTTATCGCCTTCCGAGATACGCCTAAAAGGTATTAGGATCAGTCTTACCCTACTCCATAAGGTTCCCTACCTACTCACCTAGGAGCCTAAGGACGAAAACCTTATCATCGGACTACTTAATTTTATCGATAATATATCTTAGATTAGATTTATTTACCTTCGCTAGGTCCCTAAGATATATTAGTAGAGGAATCCGCTTCAAAGGGGTAGGAGGAGTTACTAGGCGTCCTAAATAATAATACCAAAGCCGAATTCCTTAACGAGCCGAGCCAGCTTCCTTCTACGAGTAAGCTAAACTCCGTATACTTTACGCTTCGTTTCTCGTACTGCTTTAGATATATCTAAGTAGCTAGTATCTCGGAATAATCTTAGGCGGATTTTAAGAGCCGCGGGTTAGGCGTCTAGGCCAGTCAGTTAGACCTATTCTTTATACTACTAAGCGAAAGCGATAGTAAAAAGGTAGTAAAGAATTATTACTTTACTTTAGCCCTTTATTACCGAATCTAGAACGGCGCTCAATTTAGCTCTAGACTAAGCCAGATCGGCGCCAGAGGCTTATTATAGTAAGTAGTATAGGTCCTTAGTTATTTAATAACTATTATTACTTAAACTAAGCTTCTTAACTACTTCGATACTAACTAAAATAAACTAACGTAATATTTTAGCTACGGCTAGCTATTTAGTTATAGTTAGCATAGAAACCTTATTAATAGTCCTAGTAGTTTCTAACGTTCTATTATTACTACTCGCGGGGGTTAATACGGTAAGGGTCTTTCGTAGGGAATCTTTTAGAGTTATTAAGCCAATATAGAAGAATTCTCCTCGGCTTCTTAGAAGTAGCTACCGTTAAGCTAGCCCGGTAGCCTATACTACCTCTAGATTAGAACTTTATCTAGGGGTTTCTAGAGCTAGCTACTACGTACGTATCTTAGTAGGCTACGCGACGTCCTCTTCCGCAGAGACCTATCCAGGGCCTAGTACTAGCTACCGTATACTCGTCTCGGTGGCATACGCTTCCTCCTCGTTAGAGACCCTAGCGGTTTCGGGAGTTAGCTATCGTGTACTCGTCTCAGTAGCATACGCTTCCTCCTCGTCGGAGGCCCTAGTAGTTTCAGGAGTTAGCTATTATATACTCGTCTCGGTAGCATATACTTCCTCCTCGTCAGAGACCACAGCGGCTTCAGGAGTTAGCTATCGTATACTCGTCTCGGTAGCATATACCTCGTCAGAGACCCTAGCGGTTTCAGGAGTTAGCTATCGTATACTCGTCTCAGTAGTATATACTTCCTCCTCGTCAGAGGCCCTAGTAGTTTCGGGAGTTAGCTATCTTATACTCGTCTTAGTAGTATATACTTCCTCCTCGTTAGAGGCCCTAGTAGTTTCGGGAGTTAGCTATCGTATACTCCTCTCGGTGGTATACGCTTCCTCCTCGTTAGAGGCCTTAGCGGCTTTAGGAGTTAGCTATATAGTTCGCCGATCTAGCTCCTTAAAGTCTAAGTCGGAGAGAGATAAAAGGGGAGAGGTCGCTATAGAGGAAATATTAGGTACCTAATCGTTACTTTCGAGGTTAACTACGACTCTACCTATAGTTTCGTCGATAAGCCTAAGGGCTTCGAGAGATAGCGACTCGCTAATAGGGAGTTCGAAAGAGCCTATTAGCCTATTACTAGAGGTATTATCGTCGAAGAGTCCTTAAGCCCCGCTAGCGTCGTAATAGGTTAAGGTAGAGCTATAGACGTATATAAGCCTATATGCCACCGTTACGGGTATATCTACGTAATATATCTTATAGTTAAAAGAATCGTCTGAGTCGTCTAGATAGTTAGCCTAGCTTTATTAGTAGAGACTCTATAAGGCCTTAAAAAATGGCTCTAGTATACGTAGTTTATGTACGGATCGGCTATAAAGTTGTATTTCTAATAACCGTATATAGATAGGATTACTAGTAATATCGATTATAGTAGCTAAAAGTACGGAAGGGCCTAGATAAGTAATAACTGCTCGGTCGGCGTAGTTATTATCCTTAGTAGTAGGGATACTAGCCTTCGGTAGGGTTAGCGTCGGTTATTTCGTAGCTAAACGACGTATTATAACTATCTTAGATAACGCGATCTATTTAAGATATAGTAGTTAGTAAGAACCTAAGGGTATAATAGAGGAAAGAAGAAGACTTTAGGACGCGTACGGGCGATATAACCCCTTTTATACCCTATCTTCTAGTATACTATAGAAGGATCTCCCGCGTAACTAGTGCCGAGGAGGCGCTATATATATTAGGTCTTCTATACTAGTTAGCCCGTATAAGAGGACGTAGATTTATGTGTAGGGGGAACGATATTATCCTTATGCCTCTAATAGCCTACGTGGTTAGTGGCCCCTAGCTCTAGTTATTTACGTGACTTCCCGAGACCTAAGGGCCGATATACTGAGGCTACGCCTATAGTATAAGGGTCGACTTCCTAGGAAGTCACCGTAGGAACTTAGGTAATATCCTAGGAAGTTAGGCGTAGACTTTAAGGGCTAATCTGAGGCGGTTATTTAACTTATAACTTCCTAGAAAGCTACCCCTTATACTATACTACTAAGGTAGGTAGGTAGAATAAGGGCTACGTACTTAGACTAATAATCCTACTACGATAAATGCTATATTAGTATACTACCTTGACGTACGTAGTCCTAAGCGTAACTCCTTACTTCTATATCCGAGGGTTTAACGGATATAGTAGCGGTAGTAGGTACTCCTAAGCTTCTTTACTAGTTCTGGACGGTTACCTCTAGGTTAGACCTCCTGGTCTGAGTGCTAGTCGGTTTCTAGGACTAGTACGTAAGGCTGCGGAGACCGAAGTAGGTTAGTAACGGCTAGGCTAGCGTTACTTATAGTACGAACCGCGAATTTTATACCTGGCGTTTAGAAGGGGGGGGTATCCGGTATATAGTCTCGGTAAGGCTAAGGCGTCTAGGGTCTTTAGAGTATTAACTATTATATATTAATAAGGAGGCCATTTTACTTGATCCGCTATAGCTGCGAGTAAGGTCTAGATTATCGATCGTTTTTATAACTAGACTATAGCTATTTGATGGAAGCTTAAGTAGTAAGCGGTGCTATTACATTCTCTTAAGAAAAGTAGGAGCTATCGAAAGCTACTACTATAGTCTCTTCGCTACTATTAGTAATAGTAAATAGTAGAAGTAGTAGTAGTATACTAGCGATAGCCTACTAGTAGATGATATCCGACTATATGCCACCGCCTTATATAATATAGTAGTTATAGGAGGTATAGAATAGCGTAGAAGGACTTTTAGTTACCTCTAATCCTAGTTTACGGACCTTATATTTATTAATTACCTTCTCGAGCTTCGCTACCTTAGTAATCGTACCTATCCGTATCCTAGGCTATCGTCTCATATACTTACTTATAGCTAACCTATCCGCTCTTAGAATACTAACGGGGACGGCACCTCCTATAGTATAGGTTAATAACGCTACTACATTCTAAATCTAAGGCTACTACTACGATTATTATACCGCCTAATCCTTCCTCTATCTTATTTACGTAACTTAGATAACCGAGTTCCTAGCTTATAAACTTAGTTCCTATTACTATACATAATATCCCCGCCTCCGATTATACGTTCCGCCTAGTATAGCTATCAAAAGCCGCTAGTAATTCGCTAATATCGGCTAGAGCGGAGGAATTAGAATAAATTAGGACTACGAAAATGAGTCTGGCGTTTATTAGATATTATCTACTACGAGGATATTAAATATTATTTAGCTATAGTTAATAACTAGTTTCTAAGGTATATTAATACGATTACATTATAGTAGTACCCCTTAGTAAATAATTAAGAATATAGTACTACTAAGGTATTAGTAAATAAGTTTACTTAGTAGCTTTTATTAAATATAGTATTAATCCCTACTTAAGATATCTAAGTTTGAAATTAAAATATCTTTTATATACCGGGCATTAATAAATATCCTCCCGACTAATACCTACCTTTTTTCTTATATTTCGATTTTCTTTCTTCGGGAAGGCTCTAGGTCGTAAAAGATCTTCTAGACTTTAGGCTTTTCTAATAATAGTAGGGACTATTTTCGTTATCATCGATAAGCTACTAGTCTATACGCTCCGTTTCTACTTCTTTTCCCTTTTAGTTAATAAAATAGATTTTCTTCCCGCTCGCGTAGGTCTCTATAACTATAAACTCTACAATTTCCATATATTTCAAGGCCGGAATTAGGTTAGAAAGTTCTAGATCCTCGGCTTCGCTAGACTCTTCTCTTCCCTTTCCTTTACTATCCTTACGTTACTACTCCTATTCTTCGAAAGAGACTAGGTCACGAGTACTAGACTTAGCTTCTTCCTATTCCTCGCCGATATTAATCAAGTCATTATAGTCCGCGGTCTCGTCGTATTCTTAGTCGTATCCTAGTTCTACGATGTATAGATTACTATATCTATCCTTAGCGATTACGGGATAGATACTGAAGTCGCCCTCTCGACTTTCACGACTATACTCCGGGCACGGCCTATAGACAACCTATCTACCGACGTTAGAGATAGGCTCGAATAGGAGGTAATACGTAGTTACGCTATAAACTTTAATCCGTTTACGGTAGGCCTTTACGTTACATTACGGAGACTAATGTAAGCCGTTAGGATAGCTATAGGTCGTATAGAATCCGCTTAAACTAGAAGATTTTATAATACGGCTAATTCATTATTTTTCATTAGCGAATATATAGAACGAGGTTTATAACGTATACCTTACCTACGAGCTAAATTAAAGTACGCCGTAAACTAATTAATTTTCCTAAAAAGAAGTATCTAAGGCCCGGCTTTTTAACTTACCTCTACCCCCTACGGCCTACTTACGGTTCTTATAAGAGATAGACTACGTAATAGTTAAGAGCTCGGTGAGCTAATTAGGAGCTTCTAGTTATATAACTAATTACCTTTACATATAGCTACCTAGACCCGTTAACTAATCGGCGGAATACTTACTTATAGAGTTTACATAACCTTAACTTCACTTCTAAATAACTCTTTACATACTCTATACTATAGCGGCAACTACGCTTAAACCGATTAATAATCGGTTTCGAGACTATTACGAATTAGCTTTTAAGACCTAGGCTATTCTTTTAAAGAGTACGTTACCGTAGTAGACCCCCCCCCTAGTATTTTACCTACCGATTATCTCTTTCTAGGGCATCCTAATATACCTTTAGGTCTTAAGCTAGACGAATAAGACTTAATTATATCTAAATATACCTAGAGTACTAGCGGGGACTCTTCCGCCTTCTAAACTCGATTCTCTATAGGTATCGCTATAGGGCAGCTAACTACGACGAAAATTACGCGAAAGCCTATCGGTCTACCTAAATGGTTTACGGCGTAGAGTAGCTACCTAGCGGTATTAATACCTACTTAGCTCTACGTCCTTACTTATCGATAGACGGAAATTCTATCGTATAATATACTTATCGAATATACTATAAGCTAGGCTAAGTAGGAGACTACTAGTAGGTTAGCGGATAGATCGACTATCTATTTAGGGCCTATTAATAACGGGGCTATACGATAGTAGGCCGCTATTCTAGCGCTAGGAGAAGGGTAGGAGACTAGAACTTCTTACGAAAAGCGACTATTTAGTCTATAGAGTACTTTACTCTACTATAATCGCGTAATCCGCCTTACTAGATCCTTGACGTTAACGGGTACTTCTATCTATATACCGCCTAATTTCGAGACTACTATACGCTATATCGAGTAGTACTATAGCTTCTATTAACTAGGAGAGTAATACTATGCGGCATTCGCCGCTACGTTGCTCTACCCCCTTACTAGCTTCGATCGTAGAACCGTCTAACTACTAGTACCTAGAACGTCCGAGAAGCCTATTAAGGTAGGATCTAAGCTTGTACCGCCGTAGGGAAACGACTAGCTCTAATTTAACCGTCTTCTCACCTTAAGCTAGAACGCACTAGGAGTGAAAGCTCTACTAGGTAGTATATTTTACTAACTAGGGATCCCCTCTGATATTTATGGCGCTTAGTAGTAAGGTATAAAAGCGGTTCTTTAGGATATAGGCCCTTATACTCTTACCTATGTATTTTTCTAACGTAAACCTTCCCTTAGGTTCTTATAGCTAGGGGGGCTACTTATAGGTACTAAAAACAATTTTTTCGGCAAGTTTAGGGCACTTTCGCAGTTTAATTCTATAGATCTTTACGAGGCTACTTAGACAGGGACTATTATGTCATTCATTCAAGAGCCTACGCACGCCCAACCTTCGCAGAAGGACACGATTACACGTACTAACGAAGCCAGACTCCTCTACCTTTATCAGGGCGAGTCTAGGAGAAGGGTTACTCCATTACATCCTTTCTTCCCTCCGGGTATTACAGTAGTTTAAGACCTAGACCTCGACGTAAGGCGTTATCTAGGGTACGTATACGAATTACGATACGTATAGATTAAATAGCCGTCTAAGGCTAGCCCCGCTATCTAATACTTAGAAGGTATTACGAAAGAAGCTAAGGTTATAACCGACTATTCGATCGCCGATACTATTAGAGTTAATTATAGCTCTCTTAATCGAAAGGACGATATCTCCGGATATATAACGATACATACTATATAGTAGCTATAGGAGGATAGCTATCCCGCTAAGGAGAAGGCTAGCTTCTTAAATAATCTATAGCTCGATTTCTTTAATTCGGAGGATAATAAAATATTCGCGCCTTCGGAGACTTCTTTAAGTTCCGGTTCAAGTTAGATCAGGTCTTAGGTAGATCGCGTTTTAATAGAGTTAGAGGAAGATCAGGCGTATTTATTATTAGTAGACGGTTAGGTAGATATTACTGAGCTCCGGCGACGTACCCTTTAGTTAGTACGTATAATAGAATGGTAGCGGTCCTAAGTAAGCGACGAGAAATAGTATTTTAGTTAGTTTACGGGCTCGAATACTATACCGTCTATCTACTTGGACTTCCGATACTTGATATTATTACTCCCGCGTTACTAAGTATTATCCTTAGGGCGCGGTCTCTTCTTAGCCGAGCCTAAGCCTACCGCTAGCCTACTATCTTAGCTATAGCTACTAGGGTCTTTCTCGGCTTTAAAGGGTAGTTTCGGATTAATTAATTATCGCGAAGTACTAGCCGTAGTAGATAGACTATTTAATATCTATAACGAAGGCGCTTCGGTTTATAATAGCCTAAGGGGGGTAATAAGAGGCGTATCTTTTAATATTAGTAAGGGTAGGGGCTATAACTATAAATACGATCGCCGAGGCGAGGTATAGTCTATTATTAATGTCCCTATCTCTAGTAATATACTTAGTACTAATGCGTCTTAGAGCGACTAGTCTATAACGACTAGGTTCTCTTGACTCTCTTCGTCCTCGACTAAGGTAGTAGCTATTAACGAGGCTTATTCTAGTTTTAGTAGTATCTCGTCTACCTTATCGATCTTACGTACCCTTTTATACTTAGACTAAACGTCCTAGGTATCATCTTATAGGCGAGAGATATCGAGGATAGGGCTTAATAGGGGAGCATAATTATTATCGTATTC
This sequence comes from Verticillium tricorpus MUCL 9792, assembly GCA_000732205.1. NCBI lineage: Eukaryota > Fungi > Ascomycota > Sordariomycetes > Glomerellales > Plectosphaerellaceae > Verticillium > Verticillium tricorpus. The sequence goes on along the minus strand of JPET01000001.1, from coordinate 5,878,589 downwards.
CTACTCATCTTCGGAGTCAGCCCCGTAGTCTTTACCGTCTAGTTAGTTAGGGCTATACCTATTATCGTCGATACCGTCGGTAGGACGCCCTTTTCGAAGACTGGGCTAGTTTTATTCGTATCTCTTATCGCTTACGTTACGGGCGTCATTCTAACTAGCTAGGGTACAAAAGACAAAGTATAAGAAGCTACTCAGGCTACCGGTCTAGCCGACGTCGAGGGCAGTATCCTTAACGGCTATCGAGGGAAAATATTACTTCTACGTAGAAGATATATAGGCGACGTCGATTATAGATTTCTTCAGTCCTTTCTACTAGTTCTCGCGTTATTCCGTAAGTAGTATCTCGAGATAGTTACGGTCCTAGGTATATTCGGCGGTAAGGATGGCGTTGGCGAAGAACGTACCCGTATCTCGAAGGGGGATAATAACGGTATTATAGTCCTTCTAATACTTATTATAAACTTTACTACTATCTTTGAATCCGAACTTGGCCGTCTGTATCTATAGTCTCCTCTTTTCCTCGGTAATAATATCGGGCTTAAAAATAGGTATTTCGTAACTAGTCGGGGTCGTAACGTCGTATAGTTTAGTTGTAGACCTAAGTTAAATATACCTCGGATATTAGTCTATTAGTCGGTTCGGATACGTAGGAATCGTATCGGAAGGGGGGGGGCGGCGGAGTATCGATACCGGCTTTTAGGCGCGTAGACGATACGGTAGTATCGTTTATTAATTCTAATATGGTTATAGGAGGAGTATTAGGTTAGTAGTAATTTAGCGCCGGCTTAAGCGCTAATCCGCTATTAACGCGTAACCCCGCGTTTTAGACTAGCGGTAGCCTAGGCGCGTTACCTCTACATCCACTAAATCGTATTAGAGACACTTTCTAGAAATATACCTACTAGGCTAAGTTCGAGACCTACGTATCTCGAGTAAGTAGGCTTAGGCGACCGGTATAAATAAAATATTTAGGCGTCCTAGATACTTCGAGGATATTTCTACTCCTTATAGAATCCCCTATTCGCCATATCTTTAACTAAGCCGTTTAGTAACCCTATAGAGGTAGAACGTCGTATAGCGCTAGTATAAGCCGAATACTAAGAATACCGAGTACTAGGTACCCTATGAGTAGATACCGGAGAGGAAACGGCCGCGGATAGAAGAACGCCCGCTAACCTCTCTGTAGCTGAACTAGCTGAAGCCCTTACTAACGCCGCCCTCGACTCGCTACCCGATACGCGCTTAGTCCTTACCTATACCTATTAGCGAGGCGGTTAAGACCCTACTATCGTCTACCTTCCCTATAGCGTCTGCGGCTAGGATATAATTAGCGTTCTCTAGCGTATGTACGACGTCGACTTTACTATCTCTTTTCCCTTCTACTATCCCCCCTACGACCTCCCTTCTCTACACCTAATCCCCTTCTACCTTTAGTATAAAATCTACTACGATCCTACTAGGGACGAGTACCTCTTAGTAAACTAGTCGGATCTCTATATCTCCCTCGCCGCTCTACGTCTTTAAATGAATAAGCGGTAGCGTATAGCGCCTACTAAGTATTAGGTAATTAGCCCTAGTCTATAGAGAATCTCGGTAGGGGGCGATAATAGCGAGACTAAATAGTACCTCCTCTACTTCCTTATATTATAGAGGCAGTTTACCGTCTCACTAAGTAAGACCTCTAGTACGCCGTCTGTCTCTACTAAGCGTCTAGTACCTAATAGCGAAGAACTAAAGCTTAGTATTAAGTAGCGTAAAGAAGAGAGTAGAGAAATAGAGATTATCCTTACGCTAGCTATAGCCTCCTATATCGCATTAACTATACTATAATTACTAGAAGATCTATAGGATAATAGGGTTGCTACTATTAGGACTATATAACCTATTAATAGCCGATTCTCTCTCCTAGTAGACCCTAGTAAGGTACTTAGTATTAATAAGTATAGCGTATATAAGTTAACTTAGCTTAAGCTTATTACTAATAAGTTATCTGCTAATATATTCGTCGGCCGGTATTCCGAGCTCCTAGACGACATTATCGCTAAAGTCATCCGGTATAAGGGGAAGATACCTAAGGATCTCATTACTTACGCTAAACTCTGGAAACGAGAGAAGACATTCCTAGAAAGGCTACGGTATATACGTTCTCCTAATATCGCCCCCCTAAGTACGCCTAATAGTAGATAGGAGAATATTATATCCTTAAAGACTTTCGATGGCTAGTTATTCGCAGTCTATATCGAACCCCTCCCTAATTCCCTCTACCGCGGCCTTAACTCGCCCTTTAAACTAGCTAACGCGTATATTATTCTTCGCTATATGGCCTCCGCCGTGGTATACCTCGATACTATAGGTATTACCTATAACGATATTAAACTAGCTAATATCGCCTACTCGCCGGCCCGTAGCGCCGTCCTCCTCGACTTTAGGCTCGCTATAACTAGCGCCTCGAAGAGCCTACCCGGGGGGACGCCCTGGTACATCCCTAGGGATCTCCTCAGCCAAGGAACCCAGGGCGCCCCGGGCGATATTTAGGCGCTAGGCGTAACGATACTCTATATACTAGGTAAGACGACGCTCCTAGAAAAGTCGGCCCCGGGCTAGATCATCTAAGATATTAAAAGCAGGAGTAGTAGTACGCGAGGTAAGATAGAGAGCTAGATTAATAGAGTATTATTTCTACGGGAGACGCTCGACTGATTTAATATAGTAGAGAGTCTAGTAATGTAGATACTAGAAGAGAAGAGAGACCTAAGAATACGGGCTGCGTAGGTCTCTACTACTATAGATAGTACTGGGAAGCTCTCTGGCTGCGATCGCGCGTAGAAGGCCCTTAATATACGGCGAGTATAGCCTATAGCTATATATATACTGCCCTTTATAAATAGAGACTTTTAGAAATAGTTGGAGTAGGTTTCGCCTTGATGTACGTATTTAATATAGTCGAGCTAGGAGACGTCTTTTATTATTAGGCGACTAATAGGACTTCCTAGATTATTTCGTTCTACGCCTAGTAAAGGTCTTATAAAAGCTAGGCTATACTAGTATATCTATATCTCCGGTATATACTCTCCTATAATACCCCGTTACTCCTCTTACGTTCCTAACTGGAGCGAGTTCTATGACTCCGACTAGGCGCGTAATAGTAAATAGTAAATATCTAAAAGAAGCTAGTACCGAGGGTATAGGCTACCGACATCTAACCTAGAGCGAGGAAGGCTAAATTAAGGCTAGTACTAATACTGAACTATTTAGCCGTTCTTTCTACCGTAGCTACCGCCATAACCGCTACGGCTATTAATAGCGAGACAGATATAACGACCGTAATAGAGATAACCTATACGATTAGGAACGTAAGACACGATATAACGCGGGTATAGTTAGTAAAGATACCGAGTACGAGGGATAGAGCGAGGGCGACGAAAGTAATAACATAGAAAATCTATACCTACCTAACCGCTTACTAGAAGAACTAGAGCGAATCAGTCATATTTCGTAGAAGCCCAACTTAGCGGCCGTCGAGTTCCCTAGAAGCCCAGTCAAAACCAAGGCTAAAGTATCTCTGCTTAGTATTACTCCTAGAGGCACAATAGCGCCAAAGAGAAATATTATAAATATTATTAAGATTAAGTATAGTAAAATTCGTATTCTAGATATTAGCGGCGTCTATAATCTCTTAACGAAGTATAAGGGGTCTTACGTAGCGAGATACATACGCGGAGACGACCTTAAACTCGTCGAGTTTAGTTATAAGCCCAGTAGCATCGATACGGAAGACGTATAAATCCTTATTTATAACGTTACTAAAATAAGCGGCGAGGAGTAGGACGAGATAGCTAGTAGAGAGAATAAAAGGAAGGGCTATATAAAAAATACGGCTAGTACCTATTATAAGGGTCGTAGAATATATTAATACTCGCGATAGTATAGAGCGCTAGTAGAAAGCGAGGCGTACTTACCTTATAAATAGAGGGACGATACGCTCGCTATAATTTAAGTAGGGTATACTATTAAATAGGTCCCCGTTTATATAATGTAAAAAACTATATCTAGTTAGCTAGGATAGGGTTACTCGGATAGAAGAACGAGCCTAAAACGATCAAGGTAGCCAGTACCTCTCTACAAATAGCAGTACTAGTGTAGGTCGCTATACGAAGGGAGACGGCTACGTTAACGAGTATATTATTATAATATATCGCTATAAAGGAGTAGCTTAAGCGGTTCGGTTTTTAGCTAATTAAAGTTCCTCTAGTAGATAATAGGAAACCTTCGATTAGTAGCCTAGAAAATAAAAACGAGTTATCCAAAAAAAGATATTACATTCATAGGGCCAGGGAGGGGGGGGACGGGGGGGTCTACTTAGCTAGATATATGATTAGCTAGAGGACTAGCCTTATTTTGTTTATCGGATATAATTGGCTTAAGCCTTTCGCCCCGCAATAAAGGGGTTGAAACCTGCATAGTTACCGTTAAGAACTACCCTAAACGGTCGGTAGGGCTCTTCAATTATCCGGCGAACCGTTTGCTCGTCCTATCTTTGTGGATGGCAACTACCGACCTATGAACGACGATGGTTGACCTAAGTACTAAGCTTTATAAGGGCTGGATTAGTAGTTGGGTCGGTGACGACTAGCGAATACCCGGTGTTGTATGTTTTGACTTTTGCTCCCTGGTCGTTAGGCCGACGTTTTGTAAATTGGGATAGGCGCTACCTTCGTAGCTCCCTCCTATTGTCTACTTAAGCTTTCTCCTTCGAACCAGACCGGGGCGAAGCGGTTCAATTTCGTAAGACGTGGTGATGTGATATGACCATCGAGGTTGTCGCAAGTTGTCATGCGGTTTTCGAGCCGGTCCCGCAGGGTCCTTGAGGACGGTCTTTGTTGATAATGAAGGTAAATTCATCTTGGAGACCGACTTTCCTTGGCAGATATACGCAGTCCCATTCCTGGATATCACAGGGTTTGGGACGTATTAGCGCTACCATAAAGTAGGGAGTGTACTACGAGCCCGACCAAGACGTCATAAGTTAGATGTTAATAGGATATCCCACAATGCATAACCTCAAGTCGTAGTTGTTTGACATCGCCAGTCAGCTCAGAGGTGTTGGCTGCTTTGTTTTACAAGAGACGACTAGGTTTCGTATGACAAGTGTGCCAGGGCGATCTTCAATGGTTTCAAAGCAGTTTGACTCGCGAGCTTTTGGGCATGTCTTGGAATAACTCATAAATCACCACCAACTGACATTCCATCTATTCTACTGTATTCATGCACGCACCTAAACTCAGAATTGGGAGACAAGTAAGAAGTTTCGTACTTAGTATATTCAATCATTGCCCGTTCAACCTAAATGCAAGGTTTCAGATAATTGATAGATCGGAGTTGGGTGTATCACCCGTCGTGCATATCTACCTTGGGATCATTGTGGCATGTTTGTCGCCCGCCTCGTGAACCAAACAGAGCTTCGCGGCCGACTAACATACACGCTTTTGTTCTCTGGAGAGAACTTGGTAGCGGAAGTCACTCGTCATCTCGCTGGTGAAACCATGTTCTGAACAGCGTCAGTCGCTGTATCATAACTGAAGGTACTTTTGCATTCATTTTAATCTGTCGGGCCGGGGTCCCCGGCTGCGCCCCTCATCACCTTGACTTTTGACGGCCCTGGCCAGTGAATTCAGGCCAACTATCTTGGCATTTACCCGGCCTTGAGCCTCTGTAGCCAAGCACACGCATAACAAGAAACCGCCAGCGGTGGCTTGCACCCAGCGCATCATGCGCCATAGTTTGTATGGAGCAGCGTAGCAAGATCGTTCAACAATCCTATGAATGCTGAGCTGCGGCGCGTGCCATTCAGGCGGTCGGGCTTCTCTTGTTGGCAAACCTAAGGAGGGGGCGGAGCGCGGTACTCTGGCAATGTGCTTGCCTACGCTGTGCCGCAGCTGCTTTAATGAGATGGGGCTGCCTGGACGACCAGGATTGATTTCGGCTCTGGGCCAAGGCTTTCTGCATAAATAATGGACCTGTGCCCCGGCGCACCCAACCCTTGAATGCAGAACCGAGCATCCTCGACATCTTGTCTCTCGATTACCCTAAAGCCGTCAAGATGCCTACCTCAGCTGCCAATATGTTGGCGCTGGTCAACGTCGGACCTCTCACCACCAGTTTCACTGCCTCGGATGCATGCGCAACCGGCGAATTTGGCTTCAATGGTGCCGCCCTGACATACATGCCGTATATTCCTTATGTTGCCGCTGGCGAATGCAGCGACGAAATTGATTCCGCAGCTGACTGCCTGCCTCTTGGTGAAAAGCGCGACGAGATTTGGTCAAGTGCCGTTGAAGCAACGGCGACGACTGAGCCACGATTGACACTGCTTTATTACTCGCCGGGATATTACTGTCCTTCGGGATGGGACACCGCAGGAGTTGCTGCTATGGACAACGGCACGGCCAGTATCACAGGCGCGTTTGCCCCAATGTTTACGAGCATGAACGACGAGGGCCAGAGCGTGACTACCGATGTACCGCCAGGTAACTTCTTGGCGAACAGGCTCACGTCTGCCCTCGAGCCGCAGGAGACTGCGGTGATCTGCTGCCCCAGGTGAGTTTGCAGCGTCCCCGCCCTGATCAGGCGCCCCCTAGCTGTAGAGAATATCCTGACGAAAATGTCCCACACTAACCAGCGGCTACACGATGAACCTGTGGGATAGCAATTGCTACACGAATTTCCCCGTTACGGAGCTCGCTGGCTCCACTGGGTGCGAGAGGGTGTGGGTAGACAAGACTTCGGGAGGGGGGCAATCGGAGCCAAGTGACGAGAGAACGTCTTTGACAACGGAGATATGGTCGTATGATGGGACCACCACAACTGACGTATATCCCGCTCTTTGGACGCCTTCAGAGGAAGATCACACTCTCACGACTTTTTGGCACACATTTGATGGAAATGGCCTGCCAATTGGCACTCGCCATTCGGGACCGGATTGGACCGGCGTCAAGGGAACAGCAGCGATTGTCATATTCAACACTGGTGCTGCTGAGACCAGCAGTGCAGCACCGAGCAGCAGCAGTACAGCACCAAGCAGCAGCACCGAAGGCAATGAGACTGTTGAACAGAGTGCAGGATCATCTCTGCGTTTGACAAGCACATGGGGAGCAGTTTTGGGAATGATGACTGTGTGGACCGCTGGAGCTGTTGCCGGCGTGGGACTGATTACTGCCTTCTGATTACTGCCTTCTAAGAAATGTTTTGGGAGAATATTAGGTGGAAAGAAAATGGTGATTGCGAGAAACTGTTGGGCGAGAGAAAGAAAGATGTCTCGAGAATCATCAGTTTACTGACTAGCAGAGTTGCCGGGTAATCTTAATGCATTATGCATGGCGCTCCTCGAACAGCGTAACGGTGTGGGTAGAACGTAGATCGCCTATTTACACTAGCACGAGGATTAAGGGGTCTATAAATTTCCAGAAACCAGGGCCTATCTGCCTTAGATTCTGTATCGGAACGAAGACACATCTTCGTTCATGATGTTGTGGCTAGGGTCGGATCGGATGTCTGTGACTTAGCCGGTAGTCGCGATCTGGCCACCGTTAGTACGGCATCTGGTGTCGCAACGACGATTTTAGGCTGGATTTCTTTCGTCAAACTGAGATCAACACGTGCTTATAGAAGGTGCAATTGTAGCCATGAGCGTCAAGGGAGCTTACCTTGTCGTTCGGGCGCCCAAAGTTTTGGCCTATCGTGGCAAACGACATTTGGTCTTGTAATGCTATCCGCAAATCCCTTAGGCAAAATAGATCGAGTCGGTATCATTCATACTGCGGTTGCTGCGGACAGTAACCACCTTGTTGAGCTTCGTGCCGTCAGACTTTACTGGAGCTGCAGAAACAACAGAAGAAGCAAGGAGAACAACAATGATGATCGACAACATTGTGACGAAGACGATGAAGAACGACGAGGTAACTGGGTGAGATGAGCTGGGAGACCGTAGAAAGAATTGTTGAGTAATTAGCGATGAGCCCCAAAGGAAATTATAACGTGAATTAATAGTCAGAAGACGTAGTGCAGCTAGAACTCATTCTTCCATGTGGATTTGGATTAGTCTAAGTACTTATTGACTTTTACGGTGTCTCGCACCTCACCCTTCTACCGCGGATGAGTCAATGGTCGGTTGCTAATGTATTGGTGAGGCAGTCAGCCACCCTTCGAGTATCTAATCCTTTGCTTGGAAGGGTGGCGTGTAACAATCCTAGCCAAGGAATCCTTCCGTAAATTTAATGGCTGGTCATTTAGCACTCTAGATTTTCAAGCCTTTGATAAGTTCTTTCGCATGCTCTTTACCCCTCCGTTATCTTAGAGCCCTTGATTTCATTATTGGCTCCATCAAGAAGATGCTCTTCGTTGTCGCCGGGATTACTCTCACCGGAGCCACAAAAACTGAAGAGCCGGCCAAGGGCTGCAATATCCTTGTCAATCTGCTGACTGATGTTATTCAACACAACCAACTACTTGGCGGTGGACGTCACCAATTATGCTGGACTCCTACGGCAACCGGTTGAGGTTGTTTGATCGTGGCCTGAGTAATTCAAGACGCTTGCGCTCTCCAACCTAACCCACGAGGTGGAAATCTCCGTCGCACTTCTTACGACTAAAACAGTAACTGAGCGCCGAGCTCCCATGCCTGGACTGGAGAAACGCGTCGAAAAGTCTCATCTGTGTCTCGGTCACCAAGAATACACACTTTGTATCCAAAATACACGACTTCAATCGGCTCAATCCGGCTGCTTCCAGAATGTAGGGTAAGGCACTTGCGTCACGGCTTGCTACGGTCTGGCCCTAGCAGGGCTTAGTGGCAGCTCTCACACCGCCGCATTAGATTAATAAATGGCCCCGGCGCCGAAGAGAAACCAAAGCCCGTTTTTCTGGTTGTCACAGGACTGTAGAGCTGAAAACACACCGCGGCTGAGCCATGGATTTTGATCATTGTCAAATGATATCAAGTCAGAAAGTCGCTAAGAAGTTGGCTCAATGTACGGCAGTCTAGACCTGGACTACTGTAGTCAAGTCGAACCTACCCGAGCGACCACGCACGCATAGCCAAAGTCAAGATGACAATTGTTGTATGTACGGTAGGTCACTAGCTGGTGTACCTAAAGAATGAAGAAATTTATTGGTGGTGCCCCCTTAGGGACCTCTGTTGTTGCACAGCACCCAGTTGCGGTGATAAGCCTGATTATGACACTGAAAAACGGCCGTTCCCAGATCTCAGCTTGTCTCTGTTATTCTGCATATGTCATAATGGCTCGCGAGATAAAATTGAGCACAGATGACCATACCTGCTGGAGTCGGGATCCCGTCCGCTCTCCCCTAGATAAGCCAGTAAGGGCTGGATCAGTAGTTGGGTCGGTGACGACCAGCGAATACCCGGTGTTGTATGTTCAAACCTTTTGTTTTGGTGGTTTCCCTATGCGACGGTGACGTGAGGTTTTTGTGTATGTACGACCATTTTTGGCTGTGTTGACTCCGACGACAAGATATTGGGTGTGCCAATGCTGTTGCACTTGGCTTACTAACTGGGCTTGATTTGTAAACACTCCGCAATAGTAACATCAGTGGCTTGGACGTCAGCACGCGTTGTCGCCCTCGGATTTGGATTCCGGACTCTGTAATTCCGAGGATTGACAATGCGTAGTATTCTCCCAAATGCCGTGGACAAGATAAGTCCGTATGATAATTGTCATTTTTGATAGTGTAGGCATGCGAGAGAGCATCAACACCTGATTAAGCTTGGCGAGACCGAACACATTGACCAAAAGCATTCTTACTCGATCGTTAGCCAGGCAGCACTCCGGTGTTAAATGCTGGACAAGTATAAATATCTGATGCAAATCCCTACATACTTTGCGAAACTCCCATCTCTGGTTTCACACCATTTCTCGAACCATCCCCCTCTCAGCTCTTTGCATGGATACTTACCTCATCACTCAAGCCACCGGCCACCAAAGTCAATGGACTATCCACCATCTCCTCAGGGCGGGCATCAAGGTCCATGCGGTTGTGCGCAACCCCCAGAACCTCCCGGCAGTTCTCAAGTGCCCAGACGTCACGATATTCAAGGGTGAGAGCACAGATCTGGAAGTCGTCTCCCGAGCAGCCGAAGGCTGCACCGGCGTGTTTCTCAACACCTTCCCCATTCCAGGCTTAGAGATCTCACAGGCGCGAACTATTATTGAGGCATCCAAGAAGGCAGCTATTCAGACCATTGTCGCATCCACGACCTTCTACACGAGTGAGCGGGCCATGTGGGACAATGCCTCGACTAGGGAAGTCGGCCTGTATGAGTACTTTTCCTCGAAATACGACGTCGAGGAGGCCGTTCGTAGCGCCGGGTTTGAGGCGTACACGATTCTGCGGCCCGCATTCTGCCATTTCGACTTTTTGCTCCCCAACGCGCACCACAACTTCCCTGGGCTCCCAACGCGTGGAGAGCTAGACCACGCCTACGATGAAGGGGCTAGGATGCTATACACGGACGCCAACGACACTGGGGCGTACGCCGCGGCGGCGCTGCTGAACCCTGCCAAGTTTCATGGGCAGGAACTCGGCATGGGCAACGAGAACCTGACCATTCATGAAGTCGCTGAGATCGTCTCCAGGGTCAGCGGGAAGAATGTGCCGGCGAGAAAGCGAAGCCCAGCTGAGATCGAGGAGGCGAAGTCGACGCTATTTGCTCAACGATTCCATCTCTGGGCAAACGTCAAGGACTTCAGTACCGGCCCGGCGGATGCGAAGGCTGTGCAAGCCAAGTTTGGGATTCCATTCGTATCGCTCGAAGGGGCTCTACAGAGAGAGAAGAGACGACTTCTGGAATGTCTAGCTGTTTTGGATTGAACGCCACAAGCCATAAGCTCTTTTAGTGGGCGAACTTACATAGGAGGTGTCAGATCACATCTTGTAGGGCAAGGGGATGGTTCTTCGAGAGCACTGGGCCCCTAGCCGAAGCCCCTCATCAAATGGGGCACGTTGCTCCTCCAATGCCTGGATATAAGTGCGATGTGATTATTGCTGAAAGGGCGCCATGCTGCCGTGGTAATCCTTATTTCGACTGTCATTATCGTTGCTGATGATGCGATAAGCCGTCTTTTAGGACTTAGACTACGAACCTTGCCAGGGAGCGACACAGCGGCATCTGCCGCATAGTAAATCGTAATCATCAATCGGCCTCATGAAAGAAATGTATGTACTGGGATAAGAGCACACAAGACATCTAGTCCCTATATCCTAATTCTCAATGGACTTCAGAGCTACGCTTGGCTAACCCGAAGCTGTTAACGCTGCTTGAACTTGGCCGATGCTCAGTTCAAGAACCGATGAATGAGGGATACATCTGATTTATGATTTCGACGCAGACACAGGCACACTTTGACTCGCCCCCATAACCCCTTTTGCCGTAGCCTCTCTTCATGACCCATTTTGACCCTGCACATAGGGCCTCCGGTAGTCGTATGGCGGCGACTTCCCATTGTAATACTTGTCATAGGTCAATAAGACGTAGCCGGGATCCTGCGATGCCCGCTGATTGGGCCAGCATGTATTCATACGCAGCCCGTCGTCGGCCGGCGGGTTCGCTGACTGGAACCATGATGAGATGACAAACTCGGGCCGCTTCTTGCTCGTGGCCCGACCCGAGGTTTGCGTTGTTTTAATTTTACCCCTGGCTTGATTAAGCGTCACACGTCCGGCAGTGCCCTGGACGCCGCTCTTCAGCTCGGCATTGGTCATATCCGTGAGGACGGACCCGAAGCACGCGCCCTTCCACATGCCTCCTGCCCTCTTATTCTCCGGTCCAGGCAGGAGCCGGACCATCTGACCTTGCGTGTTCAGCCCGCCGTTGACGAGCGCCGGATCTTTTGGTCCGAGCAGGTACGCAGGGGGGTACTCGTCGCGATCGCAACCGGTGCCAGGACCGTGCCAAGCCGAGTGTTGAGCAGCCCAAGTGTCGGTCGCCACGCCGTCCTGGCGGTGCGCCGTGGCGGCGGCCTCGGGCGGGCACGTCAGTGTCGCCCACTGCGGGTTCTCTCGGATGACCGAGCTGTAATGGTAGCAGGCTTGGCCCATGGCCTTGTCGCACGCCCTTTCGATGACGGTAGGTTTGGCAGCCTGTGCGTAGTCAAGCGATGAGACAACCCACTCCCGGCGCATCGTCTTGTCACCCACGCACCTGTCCTCTCGCAGCGTGTTCCTGCCGGCTCGACCGACTCGCCTTGTCTCTCTTCCCTTGGGAATACGGCACTTAGGCTTGGGCTTAGGCTTGGTGATGCCGCCGCCACCGCCGCCACCGCCAGGCTTGCCGCGATCCTTGTCTTTGGGGTTCCCATCGTCACCCTTCTTGCCGCTGCCCTTTTTGAGCTTCTTGGGCTGTTTGTAGCTGATGCCATCCGTCACCATGCCGAGTACGCCGAAGACCTCTTTGATCTCGTCCGGAACCAGATCGGAACCGCCGCAAGGAGCGAGCCACCACTCAAAAGCACCATAGGGGTCGTTGTCGTCGTCATAGAGGTAGTTCACTGTCTGAGCAGCTGTGGCAGCCATGTCTGTCGTCATTGTCAGTCTCATTCTCCAACGACGTCTTGACACGGAAAGCCCCGACAACGGCCACGGAACGTACCAAGGCCGGCGCTCACGCCCCTCCCCGGTGGGAAGGCGTTGAGACCAATGTCGAGAACGAGTTTCAGAGACGACATGAGAAGGTAGCAACCGATCTACACGAGGAGATGTGCGTCAACAATGTGGTTCAAAATGAGGTACCTGAAAAGAAGAAGCAATACATACCTGGGCGATCATGGGCAGTGCGTCAATGATGAACTCGGCAAAATAATTGACGAGCCAGTTGTCGCACTCACACTGGCCGTTAGTCACTTCTCCGAAGCCTGGAGCACGCTGCCACGGGATCTCCTCTCCCAGGGGCCAGAAGCCGGCACATCCGTAGTTTGTGATGCGGTCGTCGTCAATGGCCCCCTCAACAACCTTTTGGCAGTAGCCATAGCACTGCTGGTCGTAGTTATGCCCTAGGCGGGCGATGCGATCCTTATCCTTGAAGATGAGACAGTTTCTTGCGTTCGCCTCGCGGTTGGCCGTGTGGGATTTGTGCGGCGGTGGCTTGGGGTCGTCGTCTCGCTCGGCATCGGGCTTGGGCGGCTTCTCACAGACATCCCTGGGACAATAGCCGTACTTGCAGCCAAACTTGCATAAGCGGTTGAGATCGACGTCGAACATGTCGATGGCGAAGTATTCTGAGTTGTCCTTGACGTCTGGGAGCTTGACGGCCGGGCCTCGTTCCTTGCAGTCGCACAGCGTTTTCGGACAGAAACCGAGGGCGCAAGAAAACTCGCAGAGGTCGCCTGAGTTGTCCGTCACGTCGGTTCCCGCCACACACGCCTTGCCGTTGTCGTCGACAACCCGGTCGACCGTCTCTGACATGTCTGCGTCGCCGAAGAACTGCAGGTCCACGGCCCAGTCGATGGAGCCGGCGAAATTGCGCCCTTTCCACCTGGTCCGGCGGACGTCTTTCTGGGCCGGTGTCATGTAGCTGACGTAGTCACCGTCGTGCAGCAGTACGTCCGAGCCGGACGTCTTATCGTGGAATGCGCGCACGCCGGCACCGCCACGCTTGACCAACTCCTCGATCTCCGCGTTAGCCAAATACCCCGCCGTGTCAGTGCAACGGCCGGGCGCGGCCTCGGACCGGTTGCGTGTGCCGGTGAACTCGCAAAGGGGGCCCCAGCAACCGTTCTTGGCCATGCGGAAAGACCGCCCGTAGCTGGCCTCGCCCACGAAGATTTTGTTGTTAGGCACGCCGGCCTTCGTGATCATGGCGAGGGCGTTGTTTGTCTCAGTCAGGTTGACGTGACTACGGATGCATTTGCCTGAGTCACACTGGTCATAGGCGTTGGGATTGCCGTGATCCCACTGCCCGTGGAGGTCGTACGTCATGTAGACAATGTAGTCGATGACAGAGGCGATACGGTCGATGGGGAAGGCCTTGAGGTACCAGTACGAAGCCGGTGCCGCGATCGACACCTCAACACCGCTGGGCACCTTTTGCTTGAGTACCGTAAGAAACTTGAGGTAGTCTATTCCGTCCGTCTTCTTGCCAATGGCCTGTCCATCGACGTAGATGTCCGGCGCACCAGGATACTCCCAGTCAATATCGATGCCGTCGAGGCCCTCATCCTTGGCGAACTTTGCCAGGTTGGTTGCGAAAAGCTCGCGGTTGTCAATGATGGCACGACGTAGGATGTTATACGTCGGCGCCTCCGTCGAATAGGCCCAGCCACCCAGCGACACGATCCGCTTCATCTCAGGCAGCGCCTTGAAGCCCTTCCACTGGCCGTGGGGATCACGGACGACAGGCTTCCACGTCTTAGGGTCGATATCGAGGAACCCCCAATGCATGTGTGTGTAGCTGCCATCCGTGTTGGCGTCGGCGGCCTTCATCCATAGGCAGTCTCGGCCCATGTTCCAGGACTCGTAGTAACCGATCCGCCCGAAAGAAGATGGTGGCCCCGAGTTCTCTTTTATCTCTGTGCCACAATTGGAAACGCACGTCGACGGAGCGTCGGGCAGCTTGGTGCCAGGCCCGCCGCCCTTCGGCGCCTTGATCTCGCAGTGCGCCGGAAACACGCCGCAAAAGCCCCAGTTGCTGCAGCATGCTTTGAGAGGACAAGGGTTCAAGTCCGCAAGGGACATGGACGACGATGACGCCGTCTTGGTCCCCGGCACCAGGGGCCCGCACTGCGCGCCCTCCTGTGGCGGCGGCATGGGCGGCCTCCCCGGGCTCAGGCACATGTTGTAGTCGACGAGCATGTCCTTGCACACCGTCCAGGCCCACGTCTTGTTCCTGTTCCACTTCTCAATATCATCGACAGTGATGCCGTTCTGCCGCGCCAACGAGTCGCACGAGTCACCATTCTTGATCATGTGCGTCGCGCAGGTTCCGTCGGCTCGGGCTTTCGGCGCGTCTGGCTTCGGCGGCTTGTAAGGATCGCCAGATGAGCAACAGACGTATTCGTTCTCCTTGAGGTTGCCGCAGAGGCCGGGTTTCCGGTTATACCGGCCGAACTCCTGCGGTGTGATGCCGCACTTGGACACAAGGGAAGGACACCCATCACCGCGCTGCACCTTGACGTGGTCGCAGGTCGCAGCACGTGTCTTGACCGCCCGCGATCTCTTCCGTTTCTGACCTGGGTCTGTGCGGAATCTGGAGTGGAAGGCAGCTGTCTCGGGCAATGTTCCGTTGGCCGTTGATGGGTGGAGACCGGTGCCGTTGAGGTTGATAGGCGCGCCGGCAATGTCATAGACCGAGGCACCAGCGAGGCGCCCGGCGGGCTGGAGGTCGCGGTCAACATTTGCGGCACATTTACCCCGGCTCCAGTCCAGGGCTGTCTGTTGGATGCCGGCGAGGTCGCCCGTCGTGTCGACGGCAATGCCGATTACGCGTTCAGCCGTCCGGTCGCCGCTACAGAGTTCGGCGACAGTGCGGTTGGCAAGGAGATCGGCAGCCCCGGAGTCGAATTGTTGCGCTAGAGTCTTAAGAGCAGAGTCGATGGTAGGCTTTCCGAGGCCGGCGCCTATATAGATGGCTGTGGCCGTCTTATTGTGTTGTGCGAACAGGAACGTTTCGTCGCAGTTATCCTCGTTTTCGAAGTAAAGGCGCATTCCCTCAAGCAAGCCGGCGACCTCCTCGCCGACAACCAACTTGGAGTCGCCACTGCCGCTGCTCCTGCTGCTGCTGCTGCTGCTGCTGCTGCTGCTGCTGCTAATAACCTTCAGTTCGTCGGAAACGACTACACCCCTGGCAGCGCAGGCTGCTGCCGTGTCGACGCCAACATCCATGAGGTCGTCCGCCACCTTGGGATTCTGCATTGTCGATGCATATAACTTCCCTGCAGGCGACAAAGACTCGGCCGCCTTGACTGCAGTCTCACTCAACGACGTAAGGGTGCAGCCGCGTATGAGGCTCGTCGTCTTGTCGGCCCCATGCTTGACGAGTGGTTGCGAAACGGAGAACTGCAAGAGCATGGGTGCCGGGCAGCGGCGGAGACGGTCGACAGAGAAATAGGTGATCCAAGTGTGCACGTTGGCGTAGTCGACGCAGGGAAGGGGGCAATTGTGCTGCTCTGGGTAATAAGCGTCCGGATCATCGATGGGGGAAGGGTCATCAATTCTGGTGGCGGGCTCGACTGCTCTCGAGCCGTCGACATTGAGGGCTGCCCGAACAGATCCGTGGCTGCAGAGAAGGAGGATGGAAAGAAGATGGGCTTTTGTGAGCCCTGCGCCGAGCTTCATTTTACCTAGCAACTTACTACCAGGCTAGGCTAGTAGAAACCAGACGTAAAAGACGGGGAATAACTAGGGAGTTAAGCTAGCATCTTGCCTAGATATAAAGCTTGGGGCACTCGACATGTTTATATCAGCTCTACCAAAATTCTTCCTAGATTTCCTCACCCCTTTCCTTAGACGGAAGGGGGCGATAGTCAGGCGAGCTGTATCTGACAGATGTCCCAGCGTGTGTGCACACACAGGCACGTAGCCCCTGCCTCAAAGAACAATCCCCTTGGCGTATCGAACACGCGTAGTTTATCGTTGCTCTAGCAGCAGCGCGAAAACTCAGTCAGAGACTCATCTGATCAACAAGCAGGAATGGAGGGCCAGCCAGATGTGACTATCATGAGGATTCGGTGTTCATGTTCAGAATTCAGAACTCGCCGATCTTGATCTGTTGGGTGATTTCATCGACAAGAAAGGTATGCTACCGGCCCTTGCATGGGAGTCTCGGCGAAAAGCATTCAACTCGTAATCAAACTCTCATGTCGCTGTAGACGAACCCGCGTATACAGGATGAGAACTGACTAATGAGCGAAGGTTGTCGACATCAAATTCCGCAACTTGTAGAAGCCTCACCGAAACGAACTGCCACCTGCCAAGGTCCCCCGGCTTAATCTGCCGGGAAAAAAATGCCTTGACCGTATGCTAAGCCCTGAAAGCACCTTGGCATTACCACTGAACCCTTCGTCTCGCCTTCTTACCGTCGCAGGGCAGAGCGGGCCCGCCCGCGGGACATTCCAGGGAGATCTAGGCAGATGAGACAGGCGCGTCTGAGTAAATGTGCTCGACGGAAAGTGGAATGGACGGCTGCGGCATGGTTCCGTGCGCTCTTGGAGCTCGAGGGACACTCGTGAACTGGTCTGATCAAGACCTTGGAAGCAGCCTGGCTCTGAATGTTATTGAATTAATCCTTTAAGGTATGTTCCCTCGACTGCTCGCGGGCGGTAACCTTATGATATTCATTTCCTCATCGTTTTGTAATTCCCATCAGAGCCTGCACTTGAACGACCTTGATACTTTTTTGAGACCATGATTATCCTCGAGTCGACATCTCGCAATATGCGCCTCGTCGCACTGCTTGCCCTCCTTCCTGCGGCCCTCGCGCAATCGTGGCCAGACTCTCGCATCCACGAGACAGTTCTCCCCTCGTTAGATCCCATCAACGGCACAGCCGACCACTGGGGATGCGTCACCGCCAATCTGACGCAGTATTTTGATCCACCCAAGCCGACGGGTACACTCCTTGACGCCATGCTCGACTACGGTGACGAACTCTGGGACGGCTGTACATTAACGGGCTTCGCAGCTCTCGACGGCTGCCGCCCCTCCCGGGAGCAGTTGTGCGGCTTTACCACAGCCGCGGCCGCTGGGACGGGTGCTGAATTTTCATCCTGGACGAGCTCTGCGTCCTCATGGTGGGATTCGCGTCGCGACGTCGCCGTCTCGTTGGCCGAGACGTGCCCGCAGGGCTGGTACAACATCATGTACGCGCTGCCCGACGGTGCGTCATGGCTTAACATGACTATCATGTACGCGGCATGCCCCGGCGAGGACCAAGTTACGGCGGATACTTCGAAGAGGACACAGACATCGGCGACACCGCGTCCGGGAAGCGGGTTGGACCTTGTCAGGGCGGGGGCAACGCCTGCGCCGGACATTTGATATTGGAGAATCTAAGATTCAAAACATTCTCTCTAGTACTATACCGGAGTCTGAGGCCCATCAAACTTCAGATTGACGTGCTCTCCGTAGACCAACGCAGAGCGGTCTTAAAATACAAGGGGTTCTTTAGCGAGCAGGCTGTCACATGTGTCCACGCGATCTAAGGTACCTTACAGATGCTTGACGAAGCATATCCCCCACATAATATGCGTGAACGGGTAAACAGTGCGTCGCATGGCTTGCGCCGAATGATACTGACACTCACTTTTATGATTACCGACGGGCATCCACTTGAGCAGAGCACCGTCCTATGCTCAAGACAAGCTCTTACTTTAGGACAGAAATCTCTGTTCAGCTACAATACCCATCATGGAAGATGAAAGAGCGGGTTGCCTAGGACGACGTGCAGGCGCATGGCTTGCTCCTCAAATTCATGCCGCGCGTGATGGAGCATAATGCCAAGGGCGTCTTATACAAGCTTAACCGCACGGCGTGCACAACATGGGTTGAAGCTGTGGAATTCAAAAGTGTGATTGTGGGAAAGGGAGAAGAACTGCAGTGACCGCCATCTGCTGTGGGAATGTACATTTGGTTAAGCTGATCAGTCTTATAAGAAGCTACGTTGGGTATCACGAGAATCTTCCGAGCCCTGTCAGTCACCATCCACAGCGTCAAACTCGTGTATCAGATTCACACAATTGCACCACAACTCCTTCATAATGGTCCGACTGCTTTCTTTTGGCATCTTACCAGGCCTCTTTCTCCCCCTAGTGCTGGGAGCAGCGGCCCATGGGGCCATCCTCGAACAGGGGGACTGCTCCTTCACCTGGCCTGCCACCGCCGGCGATACGTGCCAGACGATGGCTGACGACTGGGCTATCACGAAGGCTGAGTTCATAAGCTACAATCCCGGTGTTGACTGCGCCTCGCTCGTCACTGAGCGGTGGTACTGCATCGAGTGGACAGGCGAGCCGCCCACGGCGCCGGCCCTCACCTCCACAACCACGCCAACCGCCACAACCTCCTCCTCCTCCTCCTCTACTACGTCGAAAGGCAACGGAATAGAAACCCCTTTGCCGATACAACCGGACATGGTCAGAAATTGCAAGAAATTTCACTTTGTCAAGAGGGACGAGACATGCGTCTCGGTGGCCTCGGCCAACAACATCTCTCAGGCGCAGGTCGCAGCCTGGAATCCTTCCGTCGGTGACAGCTGCGGAGGGCTTTGGGCAAACGTGTACGTATGCGTTGGCATCATTAGCTCAATGACCACCACAACGACCAGACCAGTGACGACCAAATCCACCACCACCACCAGCGCCGGCAACGGCATTCGAACCCCTTTGCCGACGCAGCCGGGTATGGCTAGGAACTGCGACAAATTCCATCGCGTAAGGCAGGGTGATACATGCGCCGGCATTGGCGCCAAGAACGGCGTCACCGCTCGGCGCATTAACCAGTGGCAGCCATCTGTGGGTTCCGACTGCCGGGGACTCTGGCTCGACGCGCACGTCTGCGTTCGTACTGTCGGATTTCAGTCGCAGGTCCAGCTGAGCTGCAACCGCGGGGGGAAAAGTTGGAACGACAACAAGGCGGCGGCTCTCCGGTCGGTGAGCCTCTGGTGCAACGGCGACTCCAAGACAGACGGCAGCGGGGGCTTCGCGACTGGCCAGAGGAAGACAGGATGCTACAACGCCCCAAACGGGAGTAACAAGATTCGGTTTGAGGCCCGGAACCAGTTCGGCACCAGCACCTCGCTGTCGGTTGCCAAATGCAACGAACTCGTCAAGCTGGCCGTCGACCGATGCCAACGTGGAGGCACGGGGGTCCAGGAGGGATGGTGGATCAGGTAAGCACGACTACTTAGCCCCAATCCGTCCGAAGAAACCCTTCGAGGCCCGACTGACCATCGTCTGTCCCCTCTGCTGTAGCGCCGTTATCGTGGCGGGCCGTTGCTAGCGCCAGTCCAGAGCAGGAATGCGGAGAGGACGGGTAAGAGGAATGAGAACGAGGGCGTGTTCAGCCCTGAACCCTAGCCTCGTGGACTTGAGTAGTAGCTATGTCTCTGTTCGGGGTGGATTTGGCTCACTGAGACTTCCCAATGAGGGCATATGTTCCGAATAATGAGATTTTACATACCCGCCAGAACGGGATCAGCGTGCGATCCAAGGGGATAGTCTCACTTTATCTCTCAGCTTGCGCCTAATGGCAGCTGCGAATTCAGGAGAATCTGCCACTTCGGAGAGGTGGCGAGGTTCCCCGAGGTAGCGCTTCTTATCATCGAACCACCAGAAATATTCTGAGCATACTCGGGAATCCAGGTCGCTGGCGTGTTTTGTCCGACCCATAGACCGTATTGCGATCACCTGTTGGTGAGTTTCGTTGCAGTATGGAAATTTTGTTAAAACAAATCTTTCAATGTGAGTGAATATGCTTTGATTGAGACCATGGGGATAGAATCTAGCGGTACAGTCAGGATTTTCTGATTGCTTTGATTTCATTGCTGCTTCCCTTTCTAGGGCTTATTACATTTATGTTACTCTTTACGGCATGGTTGATAGCAAAAAGAATCTGTCTTGTTCCATTCACAGGTAGCAGCACACAGACTTCAAATAGTGGCGCCGGAGGCTTTGCAAGATAGCAGCTGGGCGCTTACAGATTACTAAAGGTCGCTATTTGGAAATTGGCCACGGAGGAAATGGATCGGGCTTTTTCCTCCGTGGCAACGATTTCGGAAGCTTTCCATCAAACCGCTTAGATTTTGTTAGTTACAAAGTTCCTTAAGCATCGACTTCTCTCACGCCGCGGACTGAGTGACATCATTGACTGTACTAAGTCGGGGGGGGGGCGCTATCAGCACCAACCATCGCAACATCTGGCGGTAACGTTATGGTATCTTCCCAGAACTCTCAAACACTACCTCATAGCCTTAAATCCAACGTATAAAAGGCATTCCCGCCTCTCGCAATTCTTTCCTCGCCTGTCTTTTAACACTGAATTTTCTTCCACCAACCTGTTCATAAATTCTCCGACATTCCACTCAGTAGAAAATGGCCCAACTCAAGAACATTCTCCTCATTGGCGTACGTCCCATCACTCCATGGACACCTTCGATCTCCTGATCGCAGGACTCGCGTATCACACGTCGAGACACCTCACCTACTAAAATTTGATCAGGCCGGCGGCGACCTAGGACTGCCAGTCCTTCAAGCCTTTCTCAACGCTCCTTCATACAGAGTCAGCATTCTGGCGCGCAAGGAGTCTACTTCGGTGTTCCCTGAAGGTGTACCTGTTTTCAAGGCAGACTACACCAACTCATCTGAAGTCCAGCTTGCAATGCAGGGCCAGGACGTAGTCATTAGCATGGTTGGAGGTCACGCAACCGGCGACCAGAACGTGTTCATTGATGCCGCCATAGCCTCTGGCGTCAAGAGGTTCTTCCCCAGCGAATTCGGGCCCCCCTCACGCGATCCCAAATTTGCTGCGCTGAACCATATTGTTCTAGCTCCCAAGGCAGCTACCGTCGACTACCTCCGAACCAAAGAATCTCATATCTCTTGGACCAGTCTCGTCACCGGCGCCTTCTTCGACTGGGCCTTGAAAAAGGGAGTTTTCGGCCTCGACCTCGCGACCAGGACCGCAGATCTCATCGATGATGGTATTACGACCTTCACGGCATCTACTCTTCCTTACATTGTCAGGGCTATCTTTGCAGCCCTTGAGCATTACGAAGAAACGAGAAACCAGTATGTCTTCATTGGGGAATATCACGTCAACCAGCAAGATATCCTCAAGGTATTCGAAAAGATCCAGGGTCAGAAATGGTCCATCCATCACCTTACCTCCGACTCGGTCATTGCTAGCGGCCAGAAGAAGCTTGCAGAGGGTGACTACATCGGGGTGATTGATGTGACCCGGGGTGGGGCTTTCGGCAAACAAGGCCTAGGCGACAATCGACCTTGGGGCCTCTGGGATGATAAGCTGGGTTTAGAGAAGACGGACATGGAGCAGGCTGTCAGGGAAGTACTCGCCTCTATCTAGGAGGGGCTTAGGCACGAGGTACGGCTCGGCATGGGGTCCCACGGCTTGAGAGTGTTGGAATTCCAGTCTCCATGATGGGGAACCAGAGAACATCAATAGCCGCCATGCTAGCCTACCAAGTCTCGGCACACGCTACATCCCAAGAGATTGACAATCGCAAGACGAGGAAAGCTCGTCGTGAACATATCTACGAAAACGAAGCACCGTTGTCGAGCAAGGTTTATTGGTCTTGCTTCACATTGTCTTCAGTTGGGTTGTGGGCGTAATGACATGAGGTAGAACTCGCCCATTCCTGCACATTTCTTGGTACAACAGAGGGCCCACCTGGTGCCTGTCGAATGCCGAACAGTGTTAGGTCGAGATGGGAGACAATTGTCCGTTGTACATACTTCCCGGCGGAAGTCAAGTTCTATGATGCATCCCACGCTAAGCTCGGTCTATACCATTTACTAAGCGAGGTGGCTGGATAAAGAAACATCATTCTCGTAAATAGAAGAAGCCCAGGGCCAGAGGTTTCCCCATAGTTGCTTTGGTCCTGCAGCAGCAGCATCAAGACATTGGAGATTGACCGCCGAGTTAGCTGCAGGTGAACTATCTGCAAGCCCAAGTTCAGCTGCTGGCAAATGCTCAGATGAAGCAGGTTCCACGCCGAGCTAGAAATCGTGCGGGAGGTGAATGGGGACGAGAGAGGGAGAGACGGCGCGGGCCGCGCGAGGGACGTCGAGTGGTTGGATGCTCGGGGTCTACAGCCCAAAATTACGTCGTTTCCTGTCCAATCGCCTTTGCTGTACAGCCGTGTGGCTTAGTGAGTCGCCGTTGGCGGAATAGGCAGACCGAAGGAAATAGAATATTGTCCGTTGATGATTGGTCACCTTTGAAAGAACCCGCCCCTGACCCTGTCAGCTCAGCGACATCGTCTGTGGATCTCCCACACGATAGCCCTCGTCAGCCCTGTTGAGTGGCGAAACATTAGTGAGTGTCGACAGGGTCTGCGGGGTTCCATGGGCAGAAAACACCAAGCTGAAGATCCACAGATCTTGGCGGGCAGATGGTTATAAGTCTGGCCCTCATCCCTCCCTCCGTCTCTCCATGTCCAGGAAGTGCCACGACATCACAATCCCAAAGGAATCTTCACAGGATACTCTCTCGACTTCCAATCCTACCATGCGTCTCTCACTCGTTTTCCTGGCCGCGACGGCCACAGTAGCATCTGCCGCGCAAGTTGAGTCTGTCGACGTCGTTCACATCATCCACACCTCCCGCCTCCGGGCACGGCAAAATCAACTCGCCGGCGCACCCCTCCAGCGCCGAGACGACAACGACAATACGGCGGCCTCAACGCCAAGCGCCGAAGAATGCACCTCGTCAGAGCTCGAGTACTACGAGTCCTCGCCTACCTCCATCTCGGACGAGGTCAGCAGCTTGGTTGTGGGACACCTCCTGGGCGGTAGCACGTGCACGTGGACGGCGCCGGCGACGCTTTCGTCCGATCTCATGGCGTGGCTCACAGCGGTAGCCGAGTGGGAGCGCGACACCCAGTCGGAGATGCAGAAGATTATCGATGAGTGCCATGGGGGCGCCGAGACGGACGAGGTGGACGTCATGGGGTGCCCGACGGGCGGGCAGATTGTCTTCACGGGGGACGAGGCAAGCAGCACAGTTGCGTTGGCGACGGCACTGGAGGGCGTCACGGATGAAGGGTCAGCGGGTTCGAGGAAGATGCCTTCGCTGGCCGTGGCCTTGGGTTTGGGGCTCGCCAGTCTTGCGTGTCTGCTCTGATTGCTCGTTGAGGGGGGAGTGACGATTGATGTCTGGGAAAGACGTGCGCTGTTCCCCAGGTCCTTTAGTGCACACCAGCGAGCGGAATAGAAGGGCCCCACCCGGCCCTACAGGGCGGTCCCTGTTGATTGCTTTGTAACGGCGCTTATTGATCACTGGTCACAGGCTACGAACACCTGAAAAGTGAGCCACACGGGGCCCCGAGGAGCCCTGAAAAACCAATGAGAAACCCCTGTCGCTTTCCCCCTTTCCCACGCAGGCAAGCTTGGCCAGGCCCCCCAGACTGATCGACAGCCCCCCTGGGTCTAGCGTTGTCAGATGGACGGCCATCCCGACATTGCCTCCCAGCGAGAATGGTCCCGCGATGGCATCATCGACAAGATGATTAGGCTCTAGGGACCCGGCGGCGGAAATGGCCGCGGCGTTCAAATTGGTGTTTTGGACCCTCCTGCTCGAGTGACAGTCCATAAATGAGATTGACTGGAGGGTCTTTTCTTCGGAATACATGCTGGTACCAGACACAACTGAGATGTTTGCCGTGTCGCACGCTGCCATTCCGGATGATCTTGGGCTGATCATAGGCTCGTGCCGCCAGAGTTTAGATCATTCTTCTACAGGTCGCACAACGGTAGGACTAAACGGAGACACATGCATACGTAACATCGCCAACCACTAGATGAACCTTAGCTTATCTTAATTACATCAGTTCCTAACGCTACCCTGCTGTGTCAAAAGGCGTTCAAATCAAGCCGTTAAAGATCTCGAATATTAATCACAGCTTCACTTGTCGGAGACGCGGGGGTAAGATGCTAGTTACCAGAAGGAACCAAGCCACCGAGAATGCCGCCCAAACCCTCGACAACGCCTGACAATGTTCCCTTGGAAAGACCGGCATAGCTGCCGTAAGACTCTGTATAGCCGGGGAACTCCTTGAACAGGTCCCAGTTCACGCTTTGCAGCTGGGGACAGCTCTTCCCAGCGAGCAGCTGCTGGAGCTGGTCGGTGAGGGGCGCCATCGCCTTGCGCACATCGGTGAACATGGTGCCCAGAACGTCGGGCGCCGCGGCCTGGACAATTTGGAGAATAAAACACTGCAGGTTATTACCTTCCGTAAGCATGGCCGCGTTGAAAACACCGCCCGTCAGGTCGCCAATGTCGACAGGCGCGAACGAGTCCGGCGTGCCGGTGTTGCCACCGACGTTGAGGAGGCGCGGGTAGTAGGCGGCGTGCTCGAGGACGTCAACAAGGAAGTCTGGGATCGAGAATTCGTCGCCGATGGGCCGCTTGTACCAATTCTCGGGGATACGCTCATGGCCCTGCTTCACCTCGAAGTTGTCGGCGCTATCGCCCTCAACGCCGAAGAAGGTGGCAAAAACCTGCCGCGAGAGCGTTCCCCCTGGGAACTCTTCCGAGTGGTTCGCCATCATTCGAGGCGGGAAGGAGTACGCTGCAGGCGTCACCAAGACCCCGGCAAACGGCGAGAAGAAGAAGTGGCTGTTCTCCTTCTCGGACTGTTCGAACTGCTTCTTGTGGAAGGGAGCCAATGCCGTGTACTGCTTCGAAGCAGTGACGCCCTCCTCGATGGCGTTGAAGTAATCGATGAAGCGGTCACGTTGCACTTCGTAATTGTTTCCCGTGACGTACAGATCGCCTCTCGTAGCGCTGGCGTCCGACTCATACTTGTTGTGGCTACCGCTGAGACCAGTGGGTGTCCCGAGCAACCCCAGGCCGCCCAAGATGTTTTGGCTGAACCGGCTTGGACCGCCGATTGAGTACCCTGGGTTGGTGGACAACGGGTTACCGTTGAAGACAGTACCGTAGACGGCCAGGAAGCCACCTAAGTCGATGCTCATGCCGTAGACCTCGTTGACAGCCTTGATGATGGTGAACAGGTCTGCGACGCCATTGTGAGGCAGGTATCCGTGATTAGCCAAAGCATTGAGCCCGGGGCAGGGACCTGGCAACTGGGTGTTAGCAATGGTTGGTTTAACTGACTTCGGAAGTCCAGAAGTTGCGCTTACCTCTCTGGTCTCCTCCTTTGATGTTGGGCGGAACAAATTCATGCTCGCCGTCAACACTAATCCGTTGCTTCTCAGCATCGAAACCTGCAGCTCGCTTCCCCTTATTCTTCTGTCCAGAGAACGGGCACTCAGATGCATCCTCAGCCCTGGCGTTCTCAGTCTGGGCAAACGGGCAGCCTTCGGCGCGCTTTTCAGCGTGCCACTTCAAAGCCTCCAATTCTGCCGCGTTCAGGCTAGGAAAGGCCGCGACGGAAGATGCGAGGGATGCCGCTAGGGCCACCGCTTGAAACCTCATGGTGACTCAAGAAGAAGAGAACAACTAGGAGACAAGGTGGAGAAAGGCCGAGGTGAGGAAAGAATGGAGTAGTGATGGAATAACAGGTCTCAAGAACGGGATTGAGGCTGCGGCTCCTTAAGACTTCTTCTGAACTTGAGCAGTAGACCTTGTGCCCATAGTTTCCTGTTACTGTGGGTGCGTCAATACATTGCACGACGGCATCATGACGCAAGGTCATTCTTTAGTGCTCAGTTATGCATCTGCTCAGCTGCCTCCAGTGCGGTCGATCTTCTCGACATCGACGACATTCACGATGTTAGCAAGCCTCTCGCGAACAGTTCTCCTAGGAATGACAAATGATGGCTCCGTATTGGCTTGTCGATCAGTCGACTAAGTGCAACTCGCGGGGAATCCTAGGCCTCGGCATGGCAAGCGGGGGCATGGGTATTGCCCCGATTTATCCAAGAAGCGGCTTGCCAAGGCGGACCTTCAGCACCAGGAGCGTTTTGATTTTTCAGGGGATTTACATCATGCACTCTTTGACAATTTCTTACTTACCGGTGGAAGTCTGGTTCAAGACACGACCTATTGCCACACGTCGGTCACGTAGAGAAGCAGAAGCACAGATATCCTTCCCATACAACGTGGAAGTGAAAATTGGCCGGAGCTGCTGTCAAGCTTGGGCACGCCCGGTCCCAGTATGCCGATGAATGAAGTGGTTGTCCGGGGTAATCCAATAGTCCCGATCTTTTTCGGCGCGGTGAGCCGATGGGTGTTCTCCTCCACCTTCATCATCCTACGTTCATTAGCTTGGTCCGTAGCGTTGCCCGCTCGAACAGTTTATCGCTCGCTCGATATTCTGATACGCTTGCCACTTAGTCTCGACTTAGGCCAACTTGATTACGATGTTAGCCACCGCGATCCTGAGTACAGCTCAATGCACCAAACAATGCATTATTCGTGATCTCATCATCTGGGTCTACAACGCATCGAGAACCATGTAGTTAGCGCGGGCGCGCCAAGATGGCCGCAGATCCCCGATCGGATATTGCTCAGCCGGGAATTACAAAAGGCCATTAAGGTGCCGATCACCTACCATGAGGAAAGTTTACATTCATTCTATACTACAAATGGACAGCCATGACGAAAATATCCATTGTTCTGCACCAAGAGAAAATGCCCATTCCTGCGGGCGGACGCCGATGCGGAACTTCTTCGCCGTGGTGCCTGAGCCGGCACCTGTTCCATTGGTTGACCCAGCGGACTCTAAGAACGGGAGCTATCTCAGCCGCGAGCTAGACCATCTCGGCGAGCCAGCTCGACCTCCTATGACGCGAGGGTCTGTCATTCTTCTTGGAGAACAGCCGAGGCAGATGTTGCGACATGATGCTGTCCACTTCTAGTGAATCACCCAAGTGTTATTGTGGCACCTCTTGGCGATCTTCCAGCTTTTACATCGCTACCAATATCCCCTCGTACCGCCACAGGCCTCTCGCATTCGCCGCCAGACAAACTCTACCCAGACAGTCATTCTAGGACTGCATACTTCAGATTCATTATTCAAAGCCTCCGCTGGTTTCCATTCTCTTTTCACCGAGAATATATGCTGTGAGCTTCGCCGCTTTAACGAGTCGCCTTGGACGATCTAGAAACCGATAGTCGACGAGGGGGGTAAGTGGAGGTGATTCAACGTGATGCCCCATTCTAAATTACGAAGTGGAATGTTGGTGCCCCTATTGACCAGCAATTCTCGACGCTAAGATAATTCATCAGGGTTTAATTAATAGGGATAGGCTCGGTAAAAGAAAAAAAGAAGTGCTGCATTTTGGTCAAGTGCGAGTAGTTTGAAAAGCTCCTATCATGTGCTCCGACCTGTGCCCGGTAATGAAGCTCTCTCTAGCGCTTCATGTTGAATGAAGCATTGCCGGATCGTCAAAGCTAAGTGGTTTTCCGGCTGTGGGGTGTTTAAGCGGACTCTTCTGAGGAATATCCGAACTTCTTCCTTCACTTCGCTCTTCGTGACCAACCACCCCACTGATCGACCTGTTCAGTCTGCAAGTCGGCTCGAAGAATCCTTCGTTCAGTTCGCGGCTCAGTAAGTGGACCAACATCTTGAACATACCCCTCAGCTGGTTCATCTTGAAGAGACATCACAGGAGATGCCCCCCGAACGGAGGCAGCGGTTGATGCTTTCTCTGAGCTGGATGAGGTGTGAGGATGTCTGAGGCTCGAATCTTCTGGATCTGCAGCATCTCGTTTGGCGGGGCTAGCAAAGTGCTTGTACTCTTGCAACCCCTTGAGGCGCTGTAGCCCTGTCTTGAGGATCTTGCTCTTCTGTTCCAAATAGTACCTCTCCATTGAAGATTCTTCGGTCTCGCCTACGAGGCGGGAGATTTCCTCGGCGCTCATGTCCAAGACATCATGCGACCTGAAAAGTTTGGGTAGTTTCCCTATGAGGCAGTTTTCGATGGCCAACACGCTGACATCGTCGATAAACCTGTTCATGGCTACCTAGAAGCGCATCACGGTGGTCAGTCCGCGAGCTGTTTAGTGTTGTTAGAGGGGTAACTTGCATCGTAATAGGCTTCCATATAGTCCACCGCCGTAGAGCTTCCAAATCGCTCCATGTCCGGCTCGCGCCCCTCTGTCAGGATTTTCACGAACTGTACTGGATTAACGCTGATCTTGCTATCTGGGTTATCGAAACGTTCAGAACCAAACGTGTTGCGGACCAGCTTCTCAATCGCGCGCTTGTGCCGGGCCTGCTGGGCCTTCTGGACGTTGTCCGTGAGCTGACGGTTGTACGTTATGGGATGCTGCATAACTGATGCGAGTAGGTCGTCGATCTTGGAGTCCAGG
This sequence comes from Verticillium tricorpus MUCL 9792, assembly GCA_000732205.1. Taxonomy (NCBI): domain Eukaryota; kingdom Fungi; phylum Ascomycota; class Sordariomycetes; order Glomerellales; family Plectosphaerellaceae; genus Verticillium; species Verticillium tricorpus. The sequence continues at coordinate 5,849,567 of JPET01000001.1, read as the reverse complement.
CCACCCTTGAGTCTCTCTATTCTGTCGTGTAGAAGTTTAAACAGCCCATCGGCGACGTCACTTGCGGCAATGTGCGTGACCACGAGTTGCGTCGTCTGGTGCACGGCTTCCAGAATCTCGTCAACGAGGACTGTCACGATCTTCCGCCAAGGCTTACACTGCTCCACGAAAAGATCGCCGACGATCAGAGGGTTGAAAAGCCCCGGGAGTTCGCGACCCTTATTAAACTTCAAGCGGCTAGTGACGGTCTCGACGTATTGGGACCGTGAAATCCGGGGCGAGTCGCCGATCTCGTCTTCGCCCTCGCTCTCGCCCTCTGTGTCGCAGACGTGCTGGCTCTTCCCATTCAAGCGTAACTCCCGGCCAAATTCAACGAGTCGATTCTGCACCACCGCCCTGAGTCTCGTAGAGTACGATTCGAGTATGGCAGGGTACCTGGCGAGCCTGTCCCCACCGCCAAAGAAGCTTTCGATGTATGTGCCTTCAACTGCCTGCGTCATTACTGATGTGTAGTTCTCGCCCAGGTGCATCAGATATTTCATTTGACCCTCCGAGCTTCTTCGAATGGGCCCAAGTCGTTTCAGCTTGTTGGTGCAGTCGCGAATGCTGTCCTCCACGTCTTTTGCTAGGCTGGGTAGTTGGGATAGGATTAAGTCCTTGAGGATTGAACTCAGCCTAGTCTTTAAAGCCAACACTCCGCAGTGCGATGGTTGAAGAGTAGTCCAAACGCCCTTGGAAAAGAATTCCTTTTCCACGACGTCGCGATCTGCTGAACTCGAGAATCGCTGCTCAAAATTTCGGTTCCTAAGAACGTGCCATCCAAGGCGAAGCTCTACATCGACGTTTTGGGCCAGGCGAACCCAGGAATTCTCAGAACCGGAACCGACGTCCAAGGTGTCGGGCTTGGTGATGAGGCCCATAGTTCGTAGCCCGGCAGGGTCGGCAACCTTAGCCATCGATGTTACTTCTTGCAGTACGTACTCGTTTTTGGCCGATACAACGGCCAAGATGACACTCCTCGGCCGCGCCATATACCTCTGCACCATGCCACGGACAGTTTCGACATCTGCGTCCGACTGCTCCTTGTTACCTGCTCTGAAGAGCCCCGGAAGGTCGACCATGGTCAGATGCGGTAGTGTCGGGCCGATGAGTTCAATCCGCAGGATATCGTCGTAAAACTCTTTACCGACTGGGACATTCATCGCGGCCTTGGCCTCCTCAGTCACTGCTCCCAGGCCTCCCTCATCTATGCTTGTCTGAGGCCGCCAGCTCTCGAGGTCGTCCTTTTCTTTGCCGTATCGACCCTCGCCTGGGGTAATGGATACCCTGATGCTTGTCTCAGGACCTCGTCGAAGAACCAGCTCAGTCGCGAAACGTGTGCAGAGGCCATCCTTGGTGGGAAACGGCATTCCAGAGATAGCTTCAAGCACAGAGCTTTTACCAGCGGATTGGTCTCCGCAAACTATGATTTCTGGAAGGTCGACATATTGGCTGACACCCTGCGAGCGGAGGCTGTCGATGAGATCAAGGAGGTCCCGATGGTCTCCCACGGGGATGTCCGCGGCCGCCATTGATGCCGCCATGTTTGTATGAGTGATAGTGCAATCGATGATGCGGCTGGTTGCAGCCCGCGTCTCAGGTCCTCAAGTTCGGAGAGGGGAAGGCGGGGGCTCAATATATCACTACTAGCGATCTTGCATGTGGAAGGCCACCCACAGGTTTGGGCATCAAGGCATGACAGTATGTCCCTTATCTTGGGTCGTAACTCCGCTGGGTGCATGAGTAGACTTGGCTAGTTGCAGGGCCTCGGTGAACGGATCCGGCACATGGTTGGCACACATGCCCCTTTCGACAGGCCATTCGCAAAGCTGCTCTCATCGGGGTCGGCCTAAAAGGGAGAGCCTGGCACTATGTTTCCTGGCGAAGGCTGATTGAATGGGCCACCTCAGCGGCTCATGGAAATTTGCAAGCCTTGTATTGCGTCTCACTCTACTCTGCCACTTCAAATCCCGAGTAAGCGCGTCGAAGTGGCCACCGTTTCTCGACACTTTGCCCTCAACTCGGCCATCCCAGAATGCTTAGTCTTTCAACCAATGTACGCCATCGCCTCAGAGGTTCCACGTTCTTGAGCCATGTGCCCTGCCCAAAACCCTGTTGGAATCGTTGCTGTTGTTGTGAGTGAGGGGCCCGCAGTCGAATCCTTGTTCATCGGCCATCGGGGAGGTACCAGGCCTGCTTTCAGCTCCCGAATTGTTACTCTTTCAATATGCTTGCTGAACTTCCAGAAAAGTGCGCTTTTGGACGTTCCAGGAACAAAGCAGCAGGGCGGCGGCATCCATGTTGGGTAAATCTTTTGATGACAAGCGGACACCCGAATATGACTCGGGTGTCTAAGCAAAAACTCGTGACAAAGATAGCATGCTTTCTTGCTGGTTCCCATGTGAAGCAACTGAGGCTTCAACGTTGGGTTACAGTCATAGAAAACGAGAAGCTGCATTTCGGCATGGAGAGTGAGCTTCAAGCGACACGCCTTACGCAGCTTTGCTTCCATATCAACCGGCCCCCAACGCTGTATTAACTTTCTTCTAGTCGTCTCCCAGTCTTCTTTGACGAGTCGTTTGAGAGCTCCCAAGAGATTCGCTTTCTCTCCAAGTAGCGAGAATGATTGCTGATCCGGGGCACCGACGGCTTGGACATGGATGCCTGTGAAGACGCCGGGCTCTTTTACGGCAAGCTTGACCATGGACTTGATTGCCCCGTAATAGCGAGCCATTTTGTCCATAGTGTCCATCCAGGGCGGATTTGAAATTTGGCCGTGGTCGAACAAGGCCTGCAGATAGGCAGGGTAAACCCACCTGGCCTTTGATGCCCACTCGATGAGAGAAATCAGCTGCAAGGCACTAGAAGACCGGAGTGATGCGGCTGTGAACGGACACGTCTTGAGCCAATGCCTGAAATCAGGCTCACCCAGCATTGGTGGATTGCGCTCGATACCAGGCAGTCTGGAGATTGCCTGTTGGAATAGGGCCCGGATCCCACCCTTGTCAAGCTTCTCCACAAGTGATAAGATGCGATCGTTGTCCAACTCGACAACCTCTTGCAGAATGTCGGACTCGGCCCGCGTTGGTAACTTCTCTGCATTGAACGACGTATTAGCAAAGCATCTCAAAGGGGTTCGTTGAGGGCCAACGACATACCTCCTTTCGCAACCGCTGCCAATAATTGTAGCACCTTCTCAAGTCCACCAAGATCTTTCTGTGACAGTCCATGATTACGCGCTACACGTAAAATCGATCCAGCTGGCCGCTGCTCCAGACAAACGGCCGAGGCTGTCTCGGCGCCAGATCTTGATGTGGAACAGATGAGTGCAAATGAATCAAGAAATTTCCGCTTGAGCTGAGTGCTACTCAAGAACTCGGAGCAAGGATCCTTCTCGAGAGGGCCCTTCGTCGGTTCCCCACGCACCGGGTCAATCAAGAACAGCAAAGCCGAATTGATGATGAAGTGCTTTAAGGCTTCACCATGTATCTGTGCCACCTTGACTGTAGCCATCTCTGAGACGAATATATGCTGCTGGAGTATCGACCACTGTGTAATGATGGGCTTTGCCAGAGCAGGTGCGGGTAAGCGAGAGAAACCTTCGAGGGCACCGTCCGGGCCGAATGCCACACGGCAGACATTGAGTCAGCCTGGGAGGCTGCCTACTGATGTCACGAGTGGCCGTACACATCTGATTGGGCCACGTCGCGATGCGAAAGTGCATATTGCTCCTGCACACTCCGTGCAATATGCGACCAACGACGCCCGACCAGCCCCCACGTCACCCCGCAACCTTGCACCAGCCGCTCAGCCTCCTAAAAAGTCTCCTCTCCCATGTTCAGGGCCATGGTATTTGAAGTCGAAGCACTTCGCTGAAGCAACCGTGCTTTCTACTCAGTCGCCAGAGACTGCTTGTTTCGAGGCTGGCTACAGGCCGAATCGTTTGCCATGGATTCCTCACAGCACCCAGCACATCTCTACAACAATGAGGACTACTCAATGTCTACGGAACACGACGAATCTACAGGATGGATCAATTCCAACACTGATCCTCTATTGTCTCCGTCCGCTCCGTTCTCGGCGCCATTCGCTGTTGGCTGGGTAGGTGACGGAACCATCGACCCGTCTCTGCTGACCCAGCAACATGACGGTGACATTTCTTCGGAGTACGGCGCGCCCGTTCGACATTTTTGAGGTGTTGATATGTTGTCACCGCCCCACCCAGGTACGCCTGACGTTAGTGGATTCGCGGTACATACGGCGTCCCAGTTCGATGAAGGCACCCAGCCATGGAGAGAGGCAACCGAGGGACCCTCATCTGCCACAGTATCTCTCTCGCCTCCCAGAAAGTCCAGAGCCCGCATCCGCTGTACCTGGAAAGACTGCCAACATCGCGCACGGAACCCCCAGGAGATGAAGTAAGTCTCCATCGCTGAACCCTAGCTGTCATTTTTCTCAACCGTTTCTTAGAGATCACACCGTCGTTCACCGCCGTTGTCCCAAAGAAAATTGCGGCTGGGCCGAGGCAAGAGATCAGAAGGAGAAGGACCGACACGTCTGGTACAATCACAAAGTCTGGGCTGATGAGAACGGATACCCTCCCCTGGGCGGCGTGTGTGACGAGTGCTTCCGGACCTTCTCGCGCGGGGATGTCGTCACGCGCCACAAGAAAAAGGTCCACGCTGCCCAGAAGTGAGTAACGAAGTCGGAGGCTGAGGGGGCGGGGATATCTCAGATACGTGACAATGAAAAATGACTGCTTCCGTCTCGAGCGCGAAACCTATCCTACTCCGTATTGCAAAATGTCACCAGAATCTCCCCATCAAGTGTCTTGACAAATGAATCTCAATACTGCAGAGGAGACAGAAACGAGGGGGCGTAGGGACGAAGGCGGTCCCTCGCCCCTTCATATTGTATCCTCGAAGAATGCCAGGTTGCGCATGCTGCTCAATATTTCAAGATGGCCAACCCCAAGCTTTGTGTGCATAACTAGCTTCTCGGCCTCTTCCCGTAGGCCTTGGGTCCGGCCGGTGCATGGCCGCCAACAATTACTTCCCGCCTCATGTTGGAAGGTCGTTTGATTTGTGTACTAGTGGGGTGGGGACGGTTGAGCACGGAGAACGGCCCGGATCCGTCAGCCCCCTCAAAGAGATACGGCACGGCATCGTCCCCGGGGCCAATCAACGATTAGCCGGCATACAAGACACATCCATGTCCATTAACTTCGGGTCGCTTCACGTATTGCACCTCGCACCCGAAATAGACGACTCAGGCCTAGGTCCGGAGGTAAAAGAGCGTTGAAGTCGAACGCTCGACTTAAAATCAACTTCTTCATTCCTTACCACTCTATGCGAAGAGAGCGTTGAGCACAATGGACAGTTCGCCACACAGCAAGCAAGCACATTCACCCCGGCGAATGCGCTGCACAATCATTGGAGCTGGGTGGGTCTTCTCAACTGCGATGTAGCTTTTGCAATCTCGCTAACACCCAACATCAGGGTCTCAGGCATATTGATCGGTGAGGCCATTAGATCAACGATGCTTCCCTGACCGTGCTTCCACTGACGCTAGCTCACAATTATAGCCTACAAATTGAAGAAATACTTAAAGAATCATGTCGACTTCGACATATTTGAAAAGAATCCCGAGTTGGGGGGTACATGGTACGAAAACAGGTATCCAGGTGAGAGGCAAAATGATTCTTGTGCATACCTTCGCTAATGGCCAGCAAGGCTGTGCCTGTGACGTTCCAAGTCACTGCTACCAATATTCATTCGCTCCAAACCCGAATTGGTCCCAATTGTGCGTGATATCTTATGACGTCTCCTACCGCACATCTAGCTTCATCTAACCGGGGGGTTTATAGCTTCGCGTCAGCGCCGGAAATCAACAGCTATCTAAAAGGTGTTGCGAGCTACTTCGACCTCGAGAAATTTATCCACTACAACAGTAAGGTGGTATCGGCTAGATGGTCATCCAAAGCAAGCACCTGGACTGTGGACATAGAGAATGGTCCAACCGTCGTATCGGATATTTTGATCAACGCCAGTGGAATACTGAACAACGCTCAGCTGCCCGCCTTGGACGGATTGTCCGATTTCTCCGGTCCTCTCCTACACACAGCCGCATGGGACCCATCGGTAAACCTTCGCGGTAAGCGCATCGGAATCATTGGTTCCGGGGCAAGTGCGGTCCAACTACTTCCGCAACTTCAACCGCAAGCAAGTCAAATCCAAGTGTACATTCGGACGCCGTCTTGGATCTGCCCTCCGATGGGACTATCCGAAGGCACCTCTGCTACCCACGAGTATGATGAAACAGAGATGGAACAGTTCCGCTGGGACGATGAAGGTTATCTCAAATTACGGAAGAACATGGAGGGGCAATTCAATTCCATGTTTCGGGCTTTCCAGAAATCTCACCCCGAGCAGACCAATCTTCGCAGCAGGTTTGAGGCTCGGATGAGGTCCATCATCACCGACGAGGCTTTGCAGCATCAGCTTATTCCATCTTTTGAGGTTGGCTGTCGCCGCATCAGTCCGGGGGAGGGTTTTCTCCGAGCTCTGCAGGAACCGAATGTCGAACCTGTATTTGGACGCATCAGCAAGGTCACGGCAGATGCTGTCGAAGTGGACGGCGTCTCGTATCCGACGGACGTCTTGGTGGCAGCGACGGGTTTCAACACCAGCTTCCGGCCTCGATTTCCCATTATCGGACTAGATGGTGTTAACTTGCAAGACCTCTGGGCTGAAGATCCTGTTTCTTATATGGGGCTGGGCGTCTCCGGGTTCCCCAACTATCTCATCTTCCTAGGTCCCAACACCCCCATATCTAATGGCAGCGCCATGGGTCAGTCCGGAGCAGAGACCCTGAATCTTTTGATCTGACATGTTACTGACGCTCAATTGTATCATAGGCCCCATCGAATCTACGAGCGACTACTTTATTCGGATCATTCGCCGAATGATTCGGCGGCGCATCAAGTCTTTCAATGTCCAGTTCAAAGCTCAGAAGGATTTCGATCAACACACCCAAAGCCTTATGCGCGACATGGTTTGGACAGGTACTTGTCACAGTTGGTGTAAGTGTCAGAATGCAACATGAGCCTGAGTTGAAGAGAACTACTAAGGCGCGTAACAATAGTCAAAAAGGGAGTGGACGGCAAGGTGACGGCTTTATGGCCTGGAAGCTCGCTTCACTACATGCAGGTCCTTGCCGAAAATCGCTGGGAGGATTTCGACTGGGAGTACGAGGGAGAAAGATTTGACTACTGGGGAGGTGGGTTCTCTTGGATTGAGGACCCTGAGGCCGATCCCCTCGGCATAGCCGAACGCGAGAGCTGGAGGACCATGACGACCATCCCTCACAAGGGTTCGGATCTGAGCTACTACTTGTGGAAGAGCCAGCCCATTCCCAAGGGCAGCATTCCACCTTTCCGGAGTAGCGAGCCTGTTTCTGAGGGATGCGTTGACGAAGGTGTTTTCCTCACCCATGCCGAGCATGAGCGGGTAGGGGAGGAAACGAGCCGAGAGAGAAAGTCAGACAGCGCCCTGGAGGTAAAGATATGCCCACCAACCGTCACCTTGCCAGTGTAGATCCAGTAAATAGACAGACTGTTTTCCATCTCAAGTGACTAGAGAATTCGATCAGATGCGGTCTTGTGCCAATCATTGTATGTGCCATATATACGATCAACTGTCTGGGGATCAATGATCGCGCATCCACCTCCTCTCGCTCAAACTCGGATCAGGCGTTGGTCATCCTGGGCCAACAACAAGTGATGCCTGACATTATGTTAACTACCTACCTACCTTAGAAAGTCCGAGACGCATATCTTGCGGAGGAGCTGCGGTGTCCTATCTTAGAGCTATCATCGCCCTTGTCTTCAAGGACTGATACGGGACACTGAGCCAGGATGTTTGAGATGGATGTGGACCTGAACCTTCGTGGCTACAAACACCAACCGATAGCAGCACAGCTGATTGATTCGCCAAAAGTTGATTGGGTCTGTCTTCGATACAGGGGAGAAGCGACGCCAGGGCGCCTTGCCTCCCGGGGTTAGCATGGTGCGGGGAAAGCCCCGCTAACCCAGCCCCAGAGACTCCTGCGGATGCCCGAGACGATAAGACCAGGCAGGATGCCGGGACAATTCCGCCAGGACTCGCAAGATGCCGTTGGGGTTGAAACTCTGAATCTCCTCTCAACACCATCTGCCGTTGCTAAGCGCTATATACAGTTATTACTACCCTACCGTCGATGTGCGGAAGCCTCGGATCCCCTCTGGTTCTAGATCACGGCCACCCGAACGAAGGGAGCTGTTGACAACCATCGATGGAGGACTCGCGTCCCGCCAAAAGGGCGCGGCAAGCTTGCGATCCTTGTCGGTAAGAAGACCTCTTCAGCAATACAAAAATGCAAGGACTGAGGGCGACTCTGGACGTTGGCTCTGACTAACTCGCATGTGCGCTCTGTAGCCGGAAGAAGTCACGATGTCCTGGCGAGAAGCCCGCGTGTTCATACTGCGAGCGCCTTGGCCAGGAATGCGTCTACAATGACAATGAGCCTGATGCAAACATCGTGGCGACAAACCGGAAGATGGTACATGCTATTGCTTGCTTCTCTCATCATCGAAAGACTCCAAAATAGGATTGAAGTTAACGATGTCTACCAGGAACGACGAATGGAGAACCTGGAAGGTAAACTGGATCAATTGCTCGAGCACATTTCGTGAGTCACGTCCGTCTAAGCCCAACGACGGCAAGACTGGTCCAACTGGAACTTAACACGGCGCGCAGTCCCATGTCTACAACTCGTCAACAACCTCAACCGCCTCAGGTTCCAAGTCCGACGTGCAGCTTTCAGGGTCCAGTCGACCTAGGTAGGCGAGCGTCGGTGCGGGAATTCAGCTTCGCGGACGCTCAACCGAGTCGACTTTCCTGGTCCTTCGAGAACCCTGCCTCGACGATTATCAGCGATAATCTCATCTTACCTGAAGCCGATCTCCACGAAACAGGCAAGCTGTACCTGACGTGGTGTCACTGTCAGCCTGTCATTCTTTTCCGGGAAGAAACATTTCTGGATTCTCTTCAATCTCGAGACCATGAACTTTTGCTTTCTATACAAGCTTTGGCTTTGCGCTTTCCTGCTGGGACACTTACGGCGTCGAAACAATCCCGACTAAATGCCATGTCTGAGCGGTCTCGCCGTCTCACCATGGATCGCGTTATCAACGGGCAGGTTGAGCTCTCGACCTTACAGTCCCTCTGCTTATTGACCATAATCGATGTCGCCGGTAAGATTGATCTCAAGTATGATGAGGCCCGCCACTGACACCTTTGATGCGCTTCAGATTGCAAATTGATGCAAGCTGGCGTCAGTCTCTCAATGGCAAGCAGCATTGCAAATGGTATATCAATCGGCAAATATCTGGGAGATCCGCAAGAATGTGTCGACTGCATCCGGAGCATTACTCTACTGCAGAACCTTCAGAGCAGTGTCTTCCCCGTGGCAAATCTGGCTGGCGCTGCCTTGACCTCACGACAGTCAGCCCGTTCCTGGACCGGTGCTTGGCCAATGGGTGCAGTACCCACCAGTGAAGTTCATCACGGCAGCTATCGGAGAAGCCGACTCGACCAAGACATCCTGAAGTACACATCCCAGCTAAGTGAGGTGTGGCATCTGGCTAGGGTTTACGCGGCGTCGCGGGTCGGCCCTGATGCGCCTCCCCCTTGGGATCCCTCGTCGGACTACTCCCTAATCATGCAACGTCACATGGTTATCGACAGTAGGGTCCCCTTGAAGTATCGATTCTCTGCCAACAAGTTCGGAGAGCAAACTCTCGAGTCTCTTCGACAGCGCCGACATTACTGGGGTCCGTGGTTGTTCCTCCAGCTCACATACGCGGCAATACCTTGTCTTCTGAACCACCCGTTCCTACTGTCCATGCGTCTTCGAAATTTTCGAGACATTATGCCCCAGTCTTTTATTCATCAGTCCTTCGAGCTAATCACACGACACGCCGGATGGATCGTCTACTTCATCGATTTGCTGGACAAGATGGCTTTCCAGCTTTCGGATCCATGGCTGGCACATTGTGTCGTGATAGTCGCTACCATCAACCTTCAGCACAGTTTTGTCCCCGATGATCTTCTCCGCAACCAAGCCCAAACAGGGTTTGACACATGTCTTAAGTTCCTGCGCCGCATGGGAACCATGTGGCCACAAGTACTTAAGATGGTATGAGACTCCTTCACGTCAACCCTTCTCCGTCAAAAAGCCCCTTCAGCACGTCCTTCTTCCCCCAGAGATGAAGCGTTCATCGCCATTGATGAGAAGGCTGACAGAACATCAAGGCCCAGAACCTAGAAAAGCTCCAACGCAGCGTTTCTGTAGCGCCTGCCTCGGGGGAGAGTAGTGGGCGCACCGGAGGGTCACGGCAGACGAGAACGATTGATGTTCAGCTGCTCTGGAATCTCCTGGTTTACGAAACTGCGGGCCAGCGCGAAGCAAAAGCCGACGAGTCCATTTTCATGTCCCCTCTTATGGCTATCCAACCTCCCCGAGAGGGTATTGAAGACAACGATCCCGCCGAATACGATCTTGTCGGATCTGCTGGTATTTCAGGACACAAGACGGTCCCGCATGAGTCAATAGTCTACCCACCGGAAGACGCGGCGAATCTGCGGAGACAATCCCATCAGACTGAAAATGAAGCCTACCCGCGCTCGGAGCAGACCTTGTCGTTAGCAGACCGTTACTTTGATGGTGTGGCAGTTGAGACTGGTTATGAGGGGTTTGGTCTTCAAGCAACCGACTTTGGTCGTGCCATTGAAGACTGGCTCGATTTTGACTTCATGTAAAATAGTAGTCTTCATTACTGCCTGAATCCATATCCTCCCTAGCGAGACCACCGAAAGTAATCTCTTCGCCGCCCTTTATCCCTACCACACGAGCTCCGGAACTGCGCCGCCACAGGCAGACTTTTCAAGTGCACTGCAAAACTCTATCTCCTCCTGGTTCTTGCTTGTTGGCTTGTGCAGTGGCACCGCTGGCCACATATCGCGACCAGCAGACTCCTCTTCCTTCCGATGATCCATGACAAGCTTTCTTGTAGCTTTCTGAAAGAATAGAGGGCCCTTCAAGCTCAATGTCAGTACTCAGTCAAGGTGAAAGACTCGGGGAGAACCGACCTTTTCAACCCGAGGGTGGAGTTCTCCGTTGAGAAATATGCCACCATTGAGATTCTTCTGGGCGGCGTTGCACAAATCCTTGTCCTCGCGCAAAACTTGTTTGAAGAAGTCTGAGATTCGGGTAAAAGCTTCATCAGTGGCGTCATTGTGGCGGTAGACCTCATATTCCATCTGAGTCTGGGCCGCGGAGATTGGGATGCAACGCATGATGTAGAAGAAGTCAGGGCTATTTGAGTGATGTTAGCCATGACACCGATCCAATCACTGAAGCATTAGTCGGTACTCACGAGATGGTAATGGAGGCGTTGGGGTAGAAAAAGGTACTGTTGATACCCAGGCCCTTGACTTCCGTCTTGTCGACGTTGAAGTGCTGGATGTGTGCGCCCGCGGTCTCCACCCAGTATTTAGAGATGTCAGCCACGCTGTTGACCGCAGGATGACCAGTTGGACAGTGATAGCACTGAACCCCGAAGCGTCAGCAAATCATAATGACACCAACGAAATACATACTAACCTCGTTGTAATTGTCAGCCAATGTTTTCCAGTTGTAGTCGCCAACCATCTCCCACTGGTGGTCAAAGTGATAGTCATCCATCTTGAATCCTTGCAAGCGAGGTTGCAAGTCCACGGACGCAAAGTCTTGCTCCCACGCTACGGCGGGGCTGGATTTGGAATCCAAGTTCACCCAAACGAAGCCCAAGTTGTCAACATGGACATGTATGGTGTACAGACCGTTGACTGACTTGTCAAAAGACGGCAGTTCCTGGTATTTGGGCGCTTTGGCAAGCTTGCCATCAAATCCATATGACCAACCTACGCTCGTTCATCGTGGTCAGCATCAAATATCGAGGTCAAAGGGCGCGCGGGACACTAACCATGATATTTGCAAGCCAAAATAGAGACTTTGCCAGAGTCCTTTTCAACCAGGGGGTAGGCTCTGTGACGGCAAACGTTGTGATGGCCCCTGATCTTTCCCTGGCGGTCTTTAACGAGGAAGAAAGTGAAGCCAGCTTCGGTGACGCGTATATAATCGCCTGTCTCCACGAACCTAGCCTTGTGAGACACGACCAGCCACTTCTTGGAGAAGATGGCTCTCCTCTCCAGCTCGTACATGGCTGGTGAGTGGTACCAAGAAGCTGGCAGAGCCCGCTCCGAGTGCGGCTCATCATCCTCTTTGGCGACACCCTTTGTAAAACCGAGCCAGCTCATGTTGATTGGGTCTCTGATGTTTGATGCTGAGTTCGTATAGTGGGTCGAGTACGTTACAGAATATGTTATGTTTTAACAATGAAGCTATTCGTAATCATAAACTGAAGAGGGCTGATTTAAGTCGAGTATTCTAAGCAGGAAGCAATAGTAGTGTCGTAGAACCCAACCCCAACATGCGGGAGTTGGACCGACCCGCAACGGGTACACAGCAGGCCCACTCCGGACACGGTCCGTCTTCCGTACCCACTTCCAACAAGTATCCCCATCTTGGTTTGCCGCAAACTTCCCTGCACGCCCGGACCTCAATGCGCTCTACGTTTTTCTGGTAACATGATCGGATTGCATCGGTAATAAAGTACTTGTGGTCTTGAAGCCAGTCCCAATTAGCTATTGCACTGGGATGACATTCTTCGACCTGACCATACAGACCTTCCGCACCACACAGCAATGACTTCCAGAGATCCGATCACGAAGAATGAGTCCATTCTCATTGTCGGTGCCGGCGTGTTCGGCCTTTCCACAGCCCTAGAACTCAGCCATCGAGGCTATAGCAACATTACCATCATCGACCGGTACCTCCCGCCAGTTATTGATGGCAGCAGCGTCGACATCTCACGTGTCATCCGTGTGGACTACGCCGATCCTCTATACAGCAAGATGGCCCGAGAAGCTCACAATATTTGGACTACTGAATACAGTGATTTCTACCATCAGTCCGGGTTTGTCATGTTTGCCGAAAAGCCGGGTCATCCCTACATCGAAAAGAGCATGGCAATCAACAAGTCTCAAGGGTTTTCGATGAAGGCTTTCGAAGACGTTGGGGAAGTTAGAAGCATTTACCCGGCTATACAGACGGTCACTGATGGACTCAAAGCCTATGTCAATGAGCAAGGCGGCTGGGCTGATGCTGAACAGAGCATTCGACAACTCAGCATCCGATGCAGCCTGGCTGGTGTCTCGTTCATTACGGGGCCTCGTGGCAGGGCCCTGTCGCTTCGTTACGATGGAAATCGAGTGGTTGGTATCAATGTAGCGCAGGGAGGTCCCATACTAGCATCGCAGGTCATTCTCGCCACAGGTGCTTGGACGAACGGACTGGTTGACGTGGAGAATGCCGCTTCTGCGTCTGGTCAGTCTGTGGGGTTCATTCAGCTCACGAAAGCGGAAGCTCGGAAGCTACACGGTTCTCCTGTGATGATCAACCTCAGCTCAGGAGTATTCGTTTTCCCACCATACCCAGGCACCAACGTCTTGAAGGTTGCGAGGCACTCATACGGCTTTGCCACTAGTGTCGCGATTGAGGGAACCAACCGAACTGTCTCGTCGCCAAAGAGAGATACCAACGGTGTCGATGCGTCTTACTTACCTGACGATGCCGATGCAGCGCTTCGAGATGGCCTCCGGCAACTTGTGCCTGAGTTTGCGGATCACAAATGGATGAGCCGCCGAATGTGCTGGTACACAGACACACCCGATGGGGACTTCATCGTGGATTATCATCCCACAACAACGGGCCTCTTCATGGCCACTGGTGGCGCCGGCCAGTAAGTCTGTTGGGCGACAGTCACGACCACATCTTCAAAAAGATTTTATTCGCTAACGAATAAGTGCCTTCAAATTTCTGCCGGTCTTGGGAAAGTATGTGGCCGACTGTTTTGAGAATAAGGCCTCGCCAGAAATTCGACACAAGTGGAGACTTCGAGGAGCAGATGAAAATCAAGGTTATAAAGCAGGCGATGGCAGCCGGGCTGGCCCGCCTTTGCGTACGTTGGATAAGTGGGAGCAGGCCAAGCTTTGATTTCGAACTCATATGCATATAGAAGGAATCCAGATTAAACTACCGTTATGCTATGATTGCGCATCACTAGGTATGGAGCACTGCACCTATAGTGAAGATGTACGAACGGTGAAGGGTGGAAGAGACTGGCCACACAAAAGCAGAAGAAAGTCTGTTGGAGATAATTCATTCAAGTCCGCTTTGTATTCATCCTATCTCCGTGTATCGCGTTGCAATACGCCAATCCAGGGTTTAAATGTTTAACGAGATACTCCAAATCAAATTCACTGAGATAAGTCTGGCATAATCAACATCACGACCACTTGGATGTTGAAATCTGTGATACGTCTCCGAAATCTACCTCGTGTGTATTAGACCTTATAGCTTTGCCGAAACCTGATGGCGCCAAAGATAAGTCAACGGCCCATTCTCCCCATACACAGGATCTGTCTCCGGTAACACGACCTTTCGCGTGATATCAAGAAAGTCTTCTGCCGGTCGCTTTCCCATTTCATTGCACCACCGGGGGCATCCCTACACACAGTCAGTCATTCCGCCAATAGTCATTTGACCACGTTTGGGGGGTTTTCAAGTGTCTACCTCTGGGTACACGCCAACATAACGGTAATCTGGAGAACTTTCCAAGGATGAGTGAGCTGTGCCAGCAGGCAAGACAATGACATCTCCAGCGGAAACTTTGACCTCGGTACCCTTGCCATCCGCTATCTGACCAAGTAGCATGGTTGAATTCCCTTGAAAAATACCTGTCCCTGCATGAGCTCAATACGAACTTCATATTTAAAATTATACTCCAGTACCATAACACTCATGGCTGTTTGGGTGGAAATGCCTAATATCAATGTGACCCCAGGTTCCCTGTATAGAAGGTTTGATGAGCTTCTTGTGGTGCAGGATGGGAAGCCAGGAAGACCGGAAGGCTTACTCGATGTTCCCACCGGCGTTTCCTCAAGAATTCTACGACAGAAATCTCTGATAGTGGATGTGGGAGCACAGCGCGGTAATGCAATACTGGAAGCTTGCTGTTCGGGGCGTCCCTTGTCGGGGCCAGCAAATAGCATTGAACGCTTTGGGCCATTCTGGAGGCACACCGTTGAGTGAAGGCAGCGAAGATTGCTCCAATCTTCAGACGAGAACTGACTGATAAGGTTTCTCCTTGTTTTGAATCCGGGAGCGTTGCCGAAGTGTGTGTGTTGCGGACACGGAGGACGGGCCGGGGCCGTCAATCCGGAAGGGGGTGATTTCCCGGGCCTACCCCACACTTCTGGCAGGGGCCTATCTCCAAGGTTTTACTGAGACCACTAGCCCGAAGATAACGAACGCCATCATTTGGTGGCACACGCCCGCTGGGGACTAGATGAGGAGATTCCGTTGATGTAGACTTTTATAAGTCCGAGTCGATGCGCGTGATAACCAAGCGTTGCACGTTTCAACATATCCGGGACTACCGGATGTTCTTGTGATTCCCTCACATCAATTCAGTCTACCTAGAAGCTTAACATCGACTCGTTCCAGTCAGACGGCAATCATGACTTCTAACGAGGAGCCGGTTTCAAAAGACCTCCAGTTCAAGCAGTTGCCCTTGGATCAGATGGATCGCCATGAGAGTCATGCAGATGGTACGGTCGCTCCTTTCGAACTAGCCTCCGACATCAACTTCCCAATCAACAACCTCCGCCTTGTTGATGAAGCAATCGAAGCAATCGGCTTTGGCAGGTATCAGTGGCAGCTGACGCTCACATGTGGATTCGGCTTTCTTGTTGATCAGGTAGAAGAGCAGTGTTCAAAAGCCCTCTCGTTCAGCTCTCCTGACAAAAGAATCTCTAGATGCTCCTGGTCTCCATTAGCTTGGTCACACCGCAGGCTGCGATGGAGTTCGGGCCTCGCTACGCAACGCTACTGGCTGCTTCAATGTATGCCGGTTTGCTCGTCGGAGCTCTCACCCTGGGAACGTTGGCCGACAACTTCGGAAGACGGTTGATCTGGCAAATGTCAATCTTTGGTGTCTCGATAGTCACCTTGTGTGCAGCAGGCTCGCCCAACTGGGCTGCGCTGAACGTCTTCGTTGCCTTGGCTGGGTACTTTGGGGGCGGTAATCGTATGTGGTCAAGATCGGTGACCCTTCATTTTTTTGTGCTGACGCGTGGCGGGGGCGATATAGTCGCAATCGATCTCGCAATCCTTGCTGAGAGCATCCCGAAAGATTGGTCGTTCATACTTTCTGGACTCGCTGCGGTCTGGGGCCTCGGAAATACTGTGACCGGGTTGATTGGTATGGTCATATGTCGTCCGACCACGTTCTCAACGTCTTCTAACACTCCGGCAGCGTGGCCGCTGCTCGTCAATTATGGTTGCCCGTCGGGCTCATCGCCCGAAACTTGTGCGAAGAAAGACAACATGGGTTGGCGTTATCTTTACCTGACACTGGGGTCTCTGTGTCTGATCATGTCAATGATCCGTGCCTTCGTCCTCCGATCATGCGAGTCTCCTCAGTGGCTGATATCATGCGGACGCATCCCAGAGGCTGTCGAAGTTCTCAACAGAATCAGCTCAAAGAATCGTTCCGACCACACTGTTTCAGTGGACCGATTCGACGCGACAGCGACTCGTGAAGCCCATACGACATCCCCAAGGGAGAATCTTCGGCGAGCCGCTCGCCTCTTTGTTGGCCCTGGCCATGCGCGCCTCATGTGCTGCTTGGGTGGATTCTGGGCTTTGATAGGAATCGCGTGAGTCTTTCCTCCAACCAGTGCCCTTTGATGACTCTCTCGGAGATTATCACTAATCTGTTACTACCCAGATACCCACTATACACTATCTTCTTGCCGTATTACCTGGCCTCAAATGGAGCCAAGCTTGGGGAAAGTAGCAATTATACGACCTACCGAGACTGGACCGTCTCTTCTGTCGTTGGAATCTTTGGGCCCATCTTGAGTATGTGGATGGTCTCAAAGAGGTGGCTTCGGTCACGACTTTCTATCGCCATCACTGCGGCAGCTTGCGTTGCCTTCTCTGGCGCTTTCACCAGCGTCAGGACTCCGGGGCAGAATCTCGCATTCTCGTCGATGATCAACTTCTGGCTCAATGCCATGTACTCCATCATCTATTCGTAAGCACAGACCACTCTTTTCTAAGTATTGAAAGAATAAAACTAACATGTTTCTCGATAGATTCACCCCCCAAGTCCTGGACGTTGAAAACCGCGGTCTTGGAGTTGGCTTGCTAATGGCTACAGGGCGTGCAGCTTCTCTGATCGCGCCGTTCATTGCCACCTTTGCCGATGTGACCACATCTGCACCCATCTGGGTATCTTGTGGGTGCTATGCGGCGATTGGAGTAATTGCCTTGTTGCTGCCTGTCGATACTGTGGCTTACAGTAAAAAGAGCGGCTAGAGCAGAAGGACGTTCTTCATCACGCACATTGAACAACTTTGCCTCTTGATCGGATCACATGGATTATTTCTGGTAACACACTGTTAATTACACAAACCCCAAACCCGCGTGCCTTATAGCAAACAACTCCGCGATTCATTGCAGCGTTGGTGAGTAGCGGTAGAGAAGTGTGTTTTGGCGCAATGCTGCGTTCGTAAATGAGAAAGATGGAAGTAATACGTGGGACAGCCCAGCCTAGGCCAAGGTTCGGGCATTAAGGGCTCATGCCAACATACTTGATAACATTGTGCCTGCTACACGTTGGAGAGAAATAAGATTAACCTTCTACCAAGATGACAACCCACATAGGCGCCCAGCCATGGCTGCCGTGATAGGCGCGTACGCAGGAGTTCTAGAAGGATTGCGAATGATGCAGTACTATTTTTTGTCTCCCACAGTAACAGTGAATAATATGCCGCCGCTATTCATTACTGGACGTGACGTTCCCCGCGACTTTTCTTCAGGGGCCGAGCAGGATGTGGGACATTCCCCGGTCGCCTCATTTTCCTTCTCTTCCCCGCTTCACCCGCGATTTTCTCCGCGCCGGTCACCTATCGGCAGAACGCACAGATGGAGCAAGTGCCGGCGAAGCGCATAGTGCTTCGGGGCGACTAAGCACGTAGAGCTGCTGTTCCCAGCTGCTTAGCTTCGAACAGGTCAGGCTGCCACCTACCCCGGCGTCAAGATGCACCACGTGCCATGAAATGGGATGCCGGGCGAGCCATTCAAAGACGTCAGTGATGCAGGACACGATGCCATCGCGGTGCTGAACGCCTGCATTGGGGTCGTGCCCCGCTTGAATCCCTGGAACGAGAATGAAAGCCGAGCAGACGTAGCACTCGGCTTCTGTCGCTCCGGCAGACTTGGGCGCGATCGACATTCGGCAGAGCTTGGCAATCGTGGGGTAAATGTCAGCTTTCCACGTCGGTCATTTGGCTGGCTTTCTGTTGGTGAACTGGGCGAGGGGGAGATTTAACCAAGGCAACATAATCAATGTCTCATGCTCGCGCGAGTGAGATCAACAGATATATATCAGTCGGTTACTGATCCAGTACACCGAGACGGTAGCAGGACATCGTGAGGTGAGATCAGGGCCTCAAGACGTGCCGTCACGCACCGCTGGAAACCTGCTTTCTCCAGCAGACTTCGGCGACGGGATGCACGGTAGCTGTGAGGGGAAAGTCGGCAGCGAGCCGGGCCAAGTGCCTCAAAAAAGCAACTGGCTATGCAAGACGGCCGGCGATGGGCTGGCGCGGGGTCGACTGCGACCAAGGTTCTTCTTTCATGTGAAAGTGAAAACACTCGCGCCGGAGCCCCATGGTCTGTATAAAAGCGAGGCTGCGTTGCCGAATAGGCCGTTGAAACTAAGGAAGCATCAGCTCTGTCCTCCGTATCAGCCCTCTAGTAGCTCCCTGACACTCCGCCCCGTTCTCCCTTATCAAGATGAAGTTCACTCAGCTGCTCGTTGCCCTCGCCGCCGCACGCGGCACCCTATCGGCCCCCGTTGAGCTCGAAGCCGGCGCTCAGCTCGAAGTCGCCGCGGCGGAGGAGGCCTTCCCCTTGGCCGCGCTCGAGGCGTACTATGAGCAAAAGTTCTCCGAACCTGAGTACCTTGGCACGCCGATCCGGGCCAGACAGTACTCGTCGAGCACCTCGAACCAGCTCATCGACGGCACTCCCTGCCGCAGGGTGACGTTTATCTATGCCCGGGGCACCACGCAGGCCGGCAACGTCGGGGATGCGGCGGCCGTCGGTCCTGTCTTCTTCAACAACCTCGCCCAGCAGATCGGCGCGGCGAACCTGGCCGTGCAGGGCGTGACGTACCCCGCCAACGTCTTCGGCTTCCTCGCCGGAGGCGATGCCAACGGCAGCAGGACCATGGCTGAGCTGGCCGCCAGGGTAGGTTCCAGCCCGGGAAGAAAGCCCATGAGCTCTGGCAGCGGGCCGCTAACACGTACCAGGCCGTCACGCAGTGCCCCAACACGAGGATCGTGCTCAGCGGCTACAGCCAGGGCGCGCAGCTCGTCCACAACGCCGCCGCGCAGCTCAGCGCTGCCGTGACCAGCAGGATCACCGCCGGTACGCACTGCCCCGTAACTAAGTTAGAGGAGCGCCTGCTGACACGCCGCAGTTGTGACATTCGGCGACCCCAAGCGCGACCAGGCGTTCGGCTCCATTCCGGCGTCCCGGACTCGCGTGTTCTGCAGGGCCGGCGACAACATCTGCGACGGCGGTATCATCATCACGGCGGCGCACAGCCAGTACCAGCAGGATGCGCCTGCGGCCGCCAGCTGGGTTGCTGCCAGGGTTTGAGGGACACGTATGAGCGAACAGGCGTACTGGGCAGGGGGCGGGAACCGGGTACTGGAGAGGGGTGCTGGCAGATTTCTGAGAGCGATTCTAGCCTTAGGAAGATCAATCAAGCCAATTCGCCATCTTCTGTGCATGTTTTCGTTGCGTCGCTTTTGATTTGGCTGTCGATGATTCTGCGGTCTTTTGCCGGACGATTGCCCACATCCCAGGCAGCCTGGCGTCGTGGCGTGTTCGCGTGTCTTTACAAGAGCAGAGCTGGTGATGGAGTTGGAAGTAGAGAGACTGGCAACGACGAGACTCAGCAAGGCTCGTAGGAAGCCAATCTGGATGAGTATCAATCCAATGACATTCACCTATAGCGGCATCTTTTGAGCCAATGGCACCCCATTGCCTCTGTCCTAGATTTTCCAGGGACGCCTATGAGCATGGCGGCAAGCGTATATGAGACTACAAGCGACTAGAGGTTGGGGTTCCGAACACCGTAGTGTTGCCAGAGCTTTGGGGTTGAACCCTGGAGGTGGAGTTCCTGAGTACTGCATACTGAAATGCTAGTTTCGGTGCAGGAGGCACTTGAATGCAGGGGGGGTCTGCAAAGGGCAGGCGTACAGGACGAACCTGGCTACGGGGTGTTCTCAACAAGGGAATGCTAGGAGTTGTGTGACAAGAAAACCGAGTTTTTGGGTGCCTTTCGTGCTCCGGTAGTTTGGCATATCACAACGGCGGTCTTCTTGGCGTCTCCCACGCTGTCCTTGAGTCTGAGTGTCAGACAGCGGCAGTTGAGTGGCTGTTGCGTGCCAGGCATGATCTGTCTTGGCACAGGTACACCTTACCTAACGCGGAGCAACTCTGTCAAGGGCTGCATGGAGGCCGCACTCGGGGAGACCGAAGTGGTCGTGTATAAGGTTTGTGACTCGAACACCGTGAATCGGGGTTTGACTACCGGGGTTTGAAGCTCTTGTGGCGGACTGGCGATGGGAAATACGGGCTCAAGGATTGGCCGCCGCAGTGGGCACGGAACACGGCGAAGTCCACTGGGCGGGTGCCTCCTTGGGGGGCATGTTAGGGGGCTGTGCTGACTCATCGAGCCAGGACAGATGAAGGAGGTATCTGGCGGATTCAGCACGCCTACGGAGATGCATCGCGGAGCATGCGGTCGAGTACAGGCGACCGACGCACACGTCAACTATTGACTCGGTGGCCGGTGTGCATTTTTCAAAGCCCGAAGTGAGTCAAATGTTGTCTGCTTGATGATAAAGCTCAGTAGAAAACGGTGGCGAAACAGGCAGTTAGCGGGGCACGGCGAGCACGTTTTCGCGCCCGGCCCTCGGCTCGGTGGTTCGGCCTGTGGTGCGTCAGAACAGTGGGCTCAGTTCAGTGCAGCGCAGGGGTTCGGGGGGTGGGGTGGCGTGAGCTCAGGGGTGCGCGGGAGTCGAGAAGCCGCCCCGACGCAGTGGACGTCATTCGTCATGGCGCGCGAGCGTTGCGTGCCTGGCCGCCCTTACCAACAAGTCGATAAGGTACCTGCTAATTGCCCTGCAGCCACTGCCAATTGCCCTGATACCACTGTAGTCAATTGGTTGGTCGCCCCTCCGCTGGGACGAATGGCACACACACCTATCACAGCTACCATGTGGTGCCATGGCTCCTATGTCGGAGCCTCGCCGCAGACCGATCGAGGCGGCGCACGGAATCCGTGTCGGGGCACGCGTCACAAGCACGACGTGACAAATACCAGGACCCGGGTCGCAGGCAGGCAGATAGTGCGTGCATGCGTCGAGGGCGAATGCCGGAGGGAATCTCCCTATGGGTCCCCGTGGGAAGCCGAGATAAGTAACGGAGCCTACCTCAGGCGCAGAAGTAAAGTGGCTCCACCGGGAATTTTTTCCACATGCTCGAGTCGCGTTTCCTCTCTTCCCCCTCCACTCTGACGGCCTGATGGGGTCCAGAGGCCATCGCGGGCCAGTCAGGGCGCGCCAATTAGCTATTTCGTCCCTTTTCAGAATGCCCTGGGGGGGTTGTGCTGTGCTGAACAGGACCGGCCGGGCGGCGTGGTGCTGCTCCTGGGAAAGCACCGTTGACGACCGTCCGTCGCGTGAGGAAGGAACGTTCGAGATTTCTTCTCACATCGTCCAGTCGCCGCTTCCCTCCCCTTCTTGAACCCTTCCTTCCCTCTTCTCTCCGTCTCTCCCTCCCTCCCTCCATCCCACCTAC
This sequence comes from Verticillium tricorpus MUCL 9792, assembly GCA_000732205.1. Classification (NCBI taxonomy): domain Eukaryota; kingdom Fungi; phylum Ascomycota; class Sordariomycetes; order Glomerellales; family Plectosphaerellaceae; genus Verticillium; species Verticillium tricorpus. Next base: position 5,827,379 of record JPET01000001.1, on the reverse strand, counting down.
CACCTCCACCCATCGTGACTTTTGTGTTTCCTCCTCATCACCCACAAAGCTCAACAAGGTACGCTGCCACTGCTCTCTCCCCCTTCCGTCTTCCCGACCCAGCCCAGACATCACACCCCTGGTTGCTTCCATCACGGCATCACTGACTAGTCTCCGCAGATGGCCGCCAACACCTCCCGCCAGTTCGCCCGCGCGGCGCTGCGCTCCTCCACCCGCAACGCTTTCGCCGCCGCCCCCCGCCAGTCCTTCCGCCAGGGCCACCGCTTCTACTCGTCTGAGGCGCCCAAGCCCCAGCAGGCCAGCAGCAACTGGCTGCTGCTGTCCGGCCTCGCTGCCGTCGGCGCCGGCGGCGCCTACTACTTCACCAAGGAGGGCGGCGTGTCGGCCGGCTCGGCGCCCAAGCTGGTCAACCCGACGCAGAAGGACTACCAGGCCGTGTACAACGAGATCGCCGCGCGCCTCGAGGAGAAGGACGACTACGATGACGGCAGCTACGGCCCCGTCCTGGTGCGCCTCGCGTGGCACGCCAGCGGTACCTTCGACAAGGCCACGGGCACCGGCGGCAGCAACGGCGCCACCATGCGCTTCGCCCCCGAGGGCGACCACGGCGCCAACGCCGGCCTCAAGGCGGCGCGCGACTTCCTCGAGCCGGTCAAGGCCAAGTTCCCCTGGATCACCTACTCGGACCTCTGGATCCTGTCGGGCGTCTGCGCCCTCCAGGAGATGCAGGGCCCCATTATCCCCTACCGCCCCGGCCGCGCCGACCGCGACGTCTCCTTCTGCACCCCCGACGGCCGCCTGCCCGACGCCACCAAGTCGCACGGCCACCTGCGCGACATCTTCTACCGCATGGGCTTCAACGACCAGGAGATCGTCGCCCTGTCCGGCGCGCACGCCCTCGGCCGCTGCCACACCGACCGCAGCGGCTTCACCGGCCCCTGGACCTTCTCCCCCACCGTCCTGACCAACGACTACTTCAAGCTGCTGCTCGACGAGAAGTGGCAGTGGAAGAAGTGGGACGGCCCCGCCCAGTACGAGGACAAGTCCACCAAGACGCTCATGATGCTGCCCACCGACTACGCCCTCATCCAGGACAAGGCCTTCCTCACGACCGTCAAGGCCTACGCCAAGGACAACGAGCTCTTCTTCAAGGACTTCTCCGACGTCATCGTCCGCCTGTTCGAGCTCGGCGTGCCCTTCAAGGAGGGCTCCGACCGCTGGGTCATGAAGCCCACCTGGGACGAGTCGAAGCCGTGATCGGCCGAAGCCTTGATGGGTGCCGAGGGGGGGAGAAAGAAGACGATAGACTAGACGAGGGGCGGGACGCCCGGATAGATCGCGCGGAGAGCGCGGCGACGCCACGTGTCGAGCTACGGCCGGCACTCTGTTGATATCTCCTTGCTGTTGTTATTAGCCTGTACAACCATTACACTGCCCTGTGCTCTGGCCGCCATCCGTGATGCGATTTGTGTCCTGCTGTGATCTGTGTCCTGCTGTGACCTGCCGTGATGCGTGCTGTAAGTTCCTTGGTCCAAGAAAGAGGGCTGAGGAGGTGAGGTGGAGAGTCAAAAGGTCGAGGTCGGCGAGCCAGACATGACGTTCCATCGAACGCCTGGCCCCGGCGTCTAGAACAAACCTTCCCTCCCCCCTCACGCAGAGCCTCAATTCCCCCCCCTTCTCCCCCTGGACTCGCTCGGCCGTTACCTCGCAGGTCCCGATGCAGTGTCTCCCTTCCCCGCATCCCGGGCGATGCGCGCCACATGGGGTCGCGATCATCGCATTCCGCCCCCTCACGGCCCCGAAGCCCCATGTTTTGCCATTTTTGCCGCGTCCGGGGGAGGAGCCCGGGAGGCCGCAACTCGGGGAGGGGGGGCGTGTCACGAGAGTTCGGGTTTTGGGCACCGAGCGAGGCCGAAACGGTGAGGCGACCGTTCAGGGCGTTGGCGGGCTCGGCGGGAAGCAGATCGTCAATTGAATCCGGGGTCGCATCTCTTCCACACGTCTTCTGGAAGCATTGCGAGATGAATGAAGTCTTGATGATTTCGTGATGAGTTGAGATGAGGAGTGTGACGCTGAGTGTCAATGTCGCGGCATGGCGCGAGCCGGAAGCCATCCTACAGAATAGAAGATACTATAGAGGTGCGATTTTCGGTACTCATTGTCTCGCCGATCATTAGGTACGACTGGTAGGCTCAGGCAATGGATGTTGAACGGTTCGATTTTTCGGTGCTGGAAAGGGGAGGTGCGAGACCTCCCACCTCGCGCCACTCACCGAGGCCTTACCGAATCTTACCGACTCTTCCGGCACTGACCGGTACGTGCGATTATATCAAGCGCACTGTCTCCCGTTGTAACTGGCACATCCTTTCTGAACATCATCGCCCATCTTCTCTCTCACTACCTCTCTCCCATACATCTCCTCTCCCTCCACATGGCCTCGCCATTCCTCGAACGGCCCAGTCGGGACATATGTCAGCCGAGGACTACAAGGTCCCCTTCGGCCCGGCCGCGCGCCCGGCCTCGATCCTCCGGTTCCGCCGCATGTACAGCGCGACCAGCACGGCCGTCAGCGCGGACCCCAGCAGCAGCAGCGCGCCTGCTCGTCGGCGGTGTAGATCCACACGTCGAGGATCTGGCCGGGGGCGCCGAACGAGATGTTGAGCGCGAGCGCGAGGCCCTGCGCCCACGTCGACCGCAGGTTGGCCGACAGCCAGCCGAACTCTCTCTCCGTCAGCGTCAGGATCCCGGCCGACTCGGGGTTCTCCGGCAGCACGAACAGGATGAGCACGCCGAAGAGCACGGACGGGATGCCCTCCAGGATGAACATGAAACCCAAGCCCTAGCGTTAGTGACGGCAAGAAGGAGTCACGGCTCGTGTTTTTCCTCTTCTTGGTTATAAAAGTTGATACTGGGAGGTGGGAAGGGGCCACTCACGCCAGCGCCAGCCCGCGAGCCCGCCCATGTCATTGATGTGGGAGATGCCGTAGGCGATGAGGTTGACCGTGAGCGCGATGGCGTCCTGGCCGCCCGTCAGGCCCAGGTAGGTCTTGAGGTCGTCACCGCCCTACCAGTTCATGACCTTGGCGTTCCCGATGTTGGACCGGTCGAAGTACGCGAGGAGTTACATTTCCGCGGACATAGGGATAATGCACCAGTCCAGAGCTTGCGCAGCAGCCGCTTGTGAGCCTCGTAGCTCTCCTGACCCGCGAAGCCGTCCTCTAGAGAGGCGCCCGCATGATCGCCCTTGTTCGTTGCGGTCAGCAGTGCGGAGGTAGAGGGCATGGGCTCTGTGCGGGAGCCTGGCACGCGTGTCAGATACCTTTTTGAGCATCTATGGGGCCGTGGACGCATCGTTCACATGGGATGCAGACGGCGTCTTCTCCAGGGACATATCTTGAGTCGTCATCTTGAGTCGCCATGGTAGACTGAGGTGAAGTAAGATAGGTTGTTTGCTGGTTAACAAATCGACAGTCAAGAGGCACTCTGTCGAGAAGAAGCTGTCGAAAGCAGAGCTTCCATACTTGACAAGAGGGGCGAGCCCGGTTTTATACACCTGGATCGGCGTCGTCTGCCGTATAAGGAAGCCGAGCATGGTCACCTGAGGCGTGTCGAGTCGGTTACTTCACTTCAAACTGGGACGACTCGTTGAGCTGAGAGTTTCTTGGGACGATGGCAAGCCTCCATTCTCGTGTTGCCCCCTTGTTCCGAGTCAGCTTCCCCGCGGGGCATGGGGATTTTCCGGGGTCTCGCAGACGCTCCGATAGGTGCCCTCCGAACGACGATGTGACGATAGTGCGGAGAAACAAAAGGTCTGAAGCTAGGGGCGTTCGCCGCTATACAATACTGCTACTACCCGCCAGTGACAACATCAAAAGGTATCTTTGCTCCCCGTGCTTATTTATTACTGCATCACGCACTATAGTTTGTGGGATATAAATGTCAACAGCAGGCAGCATGACCTTGTTGAACCGACTTCAGACGCAAGAGGCCGCCGGGGCCCTGTGCAAGGTGAGACTTTTTGTCGCTTCGTTCCCCAGAACCACATTCCCTCATTGCCATTCTTGCCATTACAATTATGGATGGATGCTCCACGGCCAGGCATTCGGCATCGGACGCGTGACGAATCCCGCCGTCGTGCAGCTCGCCAAGAACGGCGGCTTCGACACTCTCTTCATCGACCTCGAGCACTCGACTCTGTCCATCGACGATGTCAGCCAGCACTGCATAGCGACACTGCAGGTCGGACTGACGGACGCCCTTCGTGCGCGTTACTTACCCGTGCGGCACCCTTCAGATCCAGTTCCATCACAATTTTACCTCTTAAGTCACCTTGCCCTATATCACAGACCAGGACCTGGCGGCCGCGCCGCAGCTCAAGGTCATCCAGAGGGCGACTTGCTCTTGGTGGGGCTAGCAGCGGATATACGGCCGGACGGATTCTCGGCATCGATCGCAGCATGGAAGACTGGGCATGAAGTGCGTGTTGAGATGGAATGCTGTATTTGTTGCGAGGAATTTCATGACCAGGGACGACGTTGGAGTCGGCGACACTAATACGAAGCAAGAGCAGGCGGGCCCGGGGGCAGCTGCCGGGGAGGGGCAAAGGTGAAAGGGGGGAGGGGTCGGGGGTGGTATGTGGAACCCAGTCTGCTTACCTAAGGCAATTGGGGATCCAGGGTCGTCAAGCTCCAAGAAATTATTAGCTACCTCTCGTCTCGTCGAACCTGGCGAACTTCATATCGCGAACGCAAGCTCCGACCACAACTCACAGCAACCGCCGGCGCCGCACGCCACGGGCACACACACACATCTAACATGGCCTCCTGTCGCACCCCCGCCCTGCGCAACCTCCTCACGTCGTCCACGCGCGTGCTCCGCGCCGCCAACCAGCGGCGCTGGGCCCAGGTGCACGACGTGCGCTTCCTCGCCACCACGCAGCAGCCCCGCGCCATCGCCGAGAAGTACCGCGAGAAGCTCGACAGGAAGGCGCGCGCCGAAGGCCACCAGTCCATCGAAGACCTCAAGGCCGCCTACGCAGAGAAGATCGACGACCTCAAGAAGAAGGAGGCCGTCGAGATCCCCCTCCCCGAGACCACCACCCAGCTGCCCACGCCGCCGCCGTCCCCGACCGACGCCTCGTCTCCCTCGTCATCGTCCTCGTCCTCGTCCTCCCCGCCGCCCGCCGCCGCCGCCGCCTCGTCGGCCTCCTCCAAGTCCGCCTCGGGCGTCAAACCGCTCGGCGACATTCTCGACCTCGAAAAGGCGGCCGCGCTGCCGGCGAAGGAGCTGACGGCCATCTGGCGGCTGCGGCACGCGCACACGCCCAACGCGCTGTGCGCCGTGATCCCGGCGCCGACCTTCTCGGCCATCGAGGCGCTCGCGCGGCGGGCCCCGCAGTTCGTGCTCCCCGTGCCGCGCGACGGGCAGGGCGCCGAGATCCACTTCCTGCAGTGGGTGTTCGACGCGGCCACCCGAACCGCCACCGTCATGTTCACCCAGCTCGCCGAGTTCAAGGCCCGCGGCGAGTTCGCCCAGCCCCACACCACCGTCACCCACTACACCGACCTGCGCGACGCCGAGGCCGGCCTCGTCCTCATGCAGGGCCAGGTCGTCGACGGCCGCGGCGCCTCCGTCGAAGACGCCCGCTGGCTGCTCATGTGCCTGCAGCGCTTCTACGGCGGCTGGGACCTCGAGGCCGCCGGCGGCGAGCCTGATCCCCAGAGGCTGGAGCGCGCCGTCGAGAGGCGCCGCCTGCTCGAGTGGTTCGCCGCCGCCGACCCGCGCTTCAGCGTCGACAAGCTGCTGGAGGAGGCCGAGCGCATGGGCTGATGACTGCCGCGGGTCTGGGACTGTCCGGCTGGCGCGCCGGGGAATTGATACCATGGAGGTTGTACAACATGTAAAACGAGGCAGAGTAGCGCATAGAGTCGCAGTAGATGTACCAATAGCCGCATGTAAGAGGCATGATGTTCCTGCCGTGTAAGAGTCTTTCGTGGTCCTTCGTTACTTCGCGATCTACAAGTACTGTGGATTCGTCCCGTGTAAGTCTTTTGTTATCAGTCATTACTCGGCGATCTACAAGTACTGTGAGATCCTTCCGTATATCTGAATCGGGGCACCCGCCCTCTCCATCCATCGTCTACCATCACAATCGGGTATGGGTATCCAGCACTGAAATACGGCTCCAAACGCCGCCCGGAAATGCAAAACGCCTCGCCAGAGTTCAGTGCGCCTTCTTGCCCTTCGCCAGTGTCTCCTCGCTGCTGCTCGACTGCAGGTCCCCCTCCGAGGCACCCCCCGTCGGGGCCTCCTCGGGGTCCCACGCGGCCACCTCCTCGCACCCCTTGGGCACCCGGCAAAGGTCCCGCACGTTGCACGTCTTCCACAGCACTTCGCGAATCTCCCCAAAGATCTGGTCCGGCGCGTCCATGGCCCAGATGACGTCGAGGTGCTCGTACTCCGGGATGACTTTGCTGTGCACGACGCGGACGTGCGGCTCGCGGCCCTTCTCGAACCGTCGCAGCAGCTTGCGCCCGTCGACGAGGTCGTCGCTGCCGGCCACCCACAGCGCGAACGGCGGCGCCCGCTCGTTGTACCAGGCCGTCGCGCCGCGCGGTTTGTCGAGGTGCGCCCGCACGCCCTCCTCCGACGCGGCGCCGTCGGCGCCTCCTTCTCCGGCCGCGAGGCTGTGCTCGCCCGCGCCGGCGTGATCCTCCTTCTCCTCGGCCTGCACGATCTCCTTGGTGGCGAGGATGCACTTGTGGTTGGCGAAGCAGTCACGGCCGAGCCACCAGCGCATCGACTCGGCGCTCACGTAGACAGGGGCGAACTGGAACATGCGGTTGCGGAGGTCGCGCTCCCAGCGCTGGTCGGACCAGTCGAAGAGGAACGAGAAGACCTTGTAGCCGAGCCAGCCATACAGCCGCGGCGGCAGCAGCCTGTGCATGGTCATCATGAGCGGGATGAAGGCGCCGAGGCCGAAGACGACGCGGAACACGGCGGGGGAGATGATGCGCATGAACTTGAAGTAGGCCTTGCCGATGAGCGGGCCGGCGTAGGCGGCCGGCGCGAGGCGAGGGCGCAGAAGACGGTGAGCTTGTCGCCGAGGTCCGGGCGCTGCTCCTTGGCCAGGGCGACGAAGGTCTGCGTGGTGCCCTGGGAGTGGCAGATGAGGCCTACCTTTTCGAAGCCCGTCTCGCAGAGGACGCGCGAAGTGAGCGCCGGCAGGTCGAAAACGCCCATCTGGCGGATGTTCCAGCAGAAGTGGCGGGGGTCCGAGTAGGAGAGGATCGTATGCTTGGGCTTGAAGCCGCAGCGGTTGTTGCCGAGCCAGACGTCGTAGCCTGACTTGCAGAGGTAGAAGGCGAGCGAATCCTCGTCGTTGACACAGTAGGCGCCGGCACTCTGCAGGAGGCCGTGCATCAGCAGCACGGGAAACTTGGGCTTGCTGGTGGGATCCTTCCGCTTCTTCGCGGACTGGGTGAAGACATGGGGGCCCATGGCCCGTCGTTCCTCGTCGCTGAGCTTGGTGTATTCCTTGGGATCGTAGACGTGCCAGAGGTCGATGATGAAGCCGTCCTCGGTCTGGACGTGGAACTCCTCAACGTCCAGGCCGACGCGGCGCGCGTAGTAGCCCGGGTCGCAAATGATGGGATCGGGGCCTCCCTCGGTGGGCACATACTCGTCGGCGATCTCTTCCTTGTCGGGGCCGAGGCCCTTCTTCAGGTTGTTGTGCTTCCAGTTCCTGTTCAGGTCCTGGCGCGCCTTCTTCCTCTTGACCTCCTCCTTGTAGAAGGGCCTCGTCTCGTCAATGTTGCGAAGGGTCAGGCGGTACCAGATCTTGTTGGCGACGAGGGGAATGCTGGTGAAGAGGGCGCCCAGGACGATGACCATGAGGAAGGCCAGGCTCAGCCAGAAGGAGGTGAACCGGAAGATCCAGGTCTGGAGGTCGCGCAGGAGGGAAGGCGGTCCGTAGAGGGGCAGCGGGGGGAACAGGGGGTTCGTGTGGGAGGGCGGCATCTGACGGCGCAGGGAGCCCGACTGCGCCTTCTGCAGGTCGTGGCCCTTCTGATCGGGCGCCACGGCGATGTGGTCGGACGGCTGCTCGTGGTGGCCGTTCGAGTTGCCGACCTCTTCCTTGACCTCGTCATCCCGTTTGATCTGCACGACGTGGGGCCCGTCCTCGAGCTCCTCCTTGAGCAGGTTGAGCTTGTGCGCCTCTTCCAAGGGCACGCCGGGTATCCTGTTGCCGTCGGAGGTGACGACGACGGGGTCGTGCGGGGTGATGAAGTGGGCTTCAACGGGGACGTCGGCGTCCTCGTTCTCGTCGGCGGGGTGCCTATGTGCGAGTTTCGCGGCCTGTTGGGTGAAGTCGACGGCGGATTTGGCGACAGAGGCTGCCGATCGGCGGGAGGAGGTGGTCGAGGTGCGGCTGCTGGAACGATCGTGCGAGTCGGCCTGGGTCTCGGACTGGGTCTCGGTCAGGGTCTGCATCTGCGCCGCCTGGTTCGGGCCGCCCGAAGCGCCGGATCGCGAAGAAGATTCGCCCATTGTCGGGTCGAGGGTGTAGCGGTGTTGGTGTGCATGGCTCTGCACCCTCAGCCGAGTTGGCATCTGAAGACTACTAATAATAACGGGAGGAGCGCAGAGAGGGGGGTGACCAGATCGGGGGCCTTGATAGGCGGTGCCCAGATCAGATGGGACGAACGGGAGTCCGGCAGCAAGGTTGGGGTGATTGGTGAGGTGCAGGAACCTTGTTGTGTGTGCAATCCCCGGCGGACAGGGGGGGGGCTGGCTGTTTTGTGGAGGAGGAGAGATTTGGAGCTGGAGCGGCGATCGTCAGGCTGGGAAAAAAATGCTAAAGAGCTGCTGGTGAGAAGACGGCATCCTCGCAGGGACTATTTATTCGGGCGCGACGACAGCACACGAGGCGAGGTGAGGAGATGCGAGGCGGTATGATGTCGACGATGAAGTACAGGAGAGAACCGTCCGGCGGTGGCGGCTGAGCAGCGGCGCGGCTTGAAGGTCACTAGAGGAGTAGGGGATGCTTGGTGCCGCGGTGCTCAGGTGCTGGAGCGCTGCTTGGTACGGGGCAAGTACACTGCACTGCAAAACGTGCGCCCGAGACACGCCGGACGCTACTGCCTTCTGCGTGCTCGGATGCAGCACCTCGCAGCAGCAACAACCTGGCAATTCCTGGGTAGGACCTTCCTTCCCTAAGGTACCTACGGGCCTGGGACGCAAACACGCAGCCGACATGCCAAACGCCCCCCACCTACGTCATGGACCAACATGGGAGCGCTAGCGCCTTGCTGTCGTTCAGCCGCTTCGGGAAAGCTTCCACTAAGAAGATAGGGGAATAATCAACATGGCCCCCGACGGAAACGCCAACCACCATGAGCCCGGTCACCGAGCCGGTACAGTGCATTCACACCTCTGACCCGTTCGCACTGTGTCTACACATTGTCTACAGCCCTGCTTCCGCCCACCTCCTCGCTGCCATGCCTCTCCTGCACACTTCGTGATGTATTGTCGCACCAGCATGGCGTCGCCAGAACAGGCAACCAGGGAATAATAATGCGCCCTTTAAGACAGCCATGAGAGGGATTTTGCCGCCGTTTGATGCGGGGTTGATGTTGAGGTCGTACACACCTGAGCCTGGATTCGTCCTGGCTTTCCCTACACCTTGTGATAGGACACCATCGCATGTTGCAGCAGCACGCGAGGCGGCCAACCGCAACGCCCGGGAGATTCCCGATCCCCTGCCGTAAGGTATTTAATCCGGCCTGGTCGGCATACTCAGGCTGGTTGTTCTTCTTCTTCTTCCCTATCTCTCCCGCCAGCTGGTTCGTGGGATGACAGACCTCCGTTACGAACGAACGCGAATCTTCTGGTGACAGTTGTCATGGAGGCGGGAATGGAAGTGTACCATGGTCGTTTCACGACCTTCGCGGAAGAGATGGACCGAGGGATGGGTCTGTTCGAGGTATGCCGACCTGCGGGCCCCCTCTTCCTCGAACAACCTGACCGAGCCACAGGAGCTCCTGGCGGAGCTAGAGTATACAAAGTCCACGTTGAGGCAGACGAAGCTCGATCTGGACAGCGAGTCCGATGCGAGAAGACGTTTCCAGGAGGAACTGCGAGGAAACAAAGAGGCGAGGGAGGAGCCCGCCAGGCGCCCGTTCATGGTCGCCCTGATCGACGCGGGCTCCGAAGGCTACGTAGTGAGCAGACCCGCGCTTCCCAGACAGCCGAGGCGCTGCCTCTTTCTTACGCTCTCGTCCTAGTTCCATGACCACTTCATCACGGCGGGCGAGAAGGGCGGCGAGGACGCGGCCGATGAGCTTCTGGCCGCACTGCAGCAGCACGCGAGAGACGTGTTGCGCGAGCCCGACGGGATGGAAATCGTCGTGAGGGCCTATGCGAACGTGGGCGGCTTGTTCGCGGCGCTCACGCATACGGGGATGCTGAGAGACCCGGGCCAGCTCATGGCATTTGCCACTGGTTTTAACAATCGTCAGGCGTATTTCGACTTTATCGATGTCGGCCCAGGAAAGGAGCGGGCAGACCGCAAGATTCGGGGTGAGCCATCCATGTTACCTGCCCTCCATGTTATTTTCTCGGTCTACTTGGCCCTTTTTGACGATATTGCCCCTAACCATTTATTCTGTCATAGAGAGTCTCAACTTTTTCATGGACAATCCCCAGTGCAAGCTCGTCGTGCTCGGCGGATGCGAGCACCGCGCCAGTGATCCACCGGGTCTGGGCCCTCTTATAGGGACCAAGCAGGTTGCAACACGCATCACGATGTTGGAGCGCAGCCCGTTTCCGTCGGCGACCGAGTGTCTGGGTCTAGACAGGCCGCGGTTTGGTTCGGTTTTCAAATCGGTCCCGGAACCGGACGCGGTAGCACGTTCGGTAGCACCGGCGTGGGGATCGGGTGTCGTGCCGTCCCTTCTTACCGGCGGCGGTAGCCATGTCATGTCGCCGGTGGCTGTTCGGCCGGCACTACCAACAACACCAGCGGCACCGCCAGTGACACCACTAGCGGATCACTATAACCCTCACGCGCAGACTCATAGGCTGGGCCCAGTGTTGAGAGACTCAGACGGGCGTCGAGTCGACAAGCCGCTGTCCGTGGACCCGGCGATCTTGGAGAAGATGAAGAGAGCAGCACTATGCCATCATCTCTTCTTGCGTGGGAGCTGTACTATTCCTAGGTGTAGGCGCTTTCATTACCGTCGAGTCCTCTCAGCTGCCGAATTTGACGCATTGTGGACGGTGGCACGGGAGGGGCGCTGTGTACAGAGCTGGTGGGCAGAGCAGGGCGCCATTGATTGTTCGGACCTATTGTGTATTTACGGCCATGCCGAGCCAGAGGCACAGATAGCAGCCGCGCTCTCTTCCCGTCCAGGGGCAATCACCATGAGGTGACCAGGGCGGCGATAGGCGATCGGTGAGGTGGCGGGCGTCGGTGGTTTGTTGGTCGCGAAAGATTGGCTAGTCGATCGACTGGATGTTGTTATCATCTGGCACGTGGTAGATACCTGGTCTAAGAGTTCATTGCCGGGAGGTTAATGATGAGGCTACCAAAATTTTGCAGATATACGAATATGCTGCGAAAGCATCTTGTGGAGGTCTGAGTTCTTCCAAGCCAGGCTGTCAGACAAATTGTGTATGTGGGCAGCCAGCGCATGCCTTATAGTTTATTTGGCAGTGTATGCCTCGATCAAGCTCAACATGAGTGCCGTAGCTGGGATTTGCGTGTGGTCACCTAAGTCAGGCGGTTATCACCTAGGCAAGAGATGCTTCTTCCTAACTGGCCGTCATCACGAGTTAAACTCTCGCATATGGGGATACAATATTTTCCCAGAGTTCAAACAGGCCTATTCGTGTGCTTCCCTGCAGAAGTTCACGTGAAGGTGCCTCACGATTTCCTGCAGCCAGACTGAAAAGCCTCTCCTCACCGACTCGTAGGCCATGTTGTGTCAGTTCTGAGGCGCCTGTGTCGCAGAGTCGCCTGTACCGCAGAGTCGCCTGTACAGCAGAGTTGCCTGTACAGCACAGTGCGCGGCCTAGGTGCCGGCTGGGCGGGTCGTGCTGATAAGAGCACTGAACGACAGATAAGAGCTTCCCCAGAGCGGCCCCATCAAAGCATGTGACTGCTGACTGTCGCCGTCATCCCCGTTTTCGGGGGCCCGATACAGGGGCCCGCTGCACCTCCCCACCTCTCTCCAGGCGACCCCCGCCATTGGCCACAGCCTGCCGGCCATCGCTCCAGAGCTAAGCCGAGGCCTGCGGCGCGAGTGCCTGCCGCAACCGAGCCTCGACGCAACTCCACGAGCCCCCATCGCGACCACCCCTCGAAAGCAAGCGGGACCTATGCCTCCATCACCAGCCCGCATCGCGACAGCTCCCCTCTGCACATACACCATGCCATTGACCCCAATGCGCCCAACATAGCTCTCTCTGTCCTCCGTTCACCCTCCGCCATGGCCTCTGCTGCCCTTTCCAAGCACAGGCGTCGCCGCCGAAGAGCCGACAAGCCAGCCGCCGCCGCGACTCTTCTCCTCGACAGCAACATCAAGGGCGAAGTCGGCTTCGTCTCCGACGACCTGTTTGCTGACCTGTTCCCTCAGCTGGCCCATGGTGAGAAGAGCATATCCCTCTCTTTTCCCCTGCGCCAAACCCCGCTAATCTGGACCTAACCCCCAACAGCTTCCTCCGTCGACATCCAACACGTGGCCATCGCGCCTTGGGCTCCCAGAGCTTCGCCCACCGAGACATCATGGACCCTCGTGCCGGTTCTCAAATCTACCGAGCTCGGCCCCTCCATCCTCCAGTTCTCTCCCAAGTCCCTGGCGCTGCAATCCTTCCGCACTGCCCTGCAACACCTGGCCCCTTCCAAGCTCATGGGCAACGCCCGCGGCGGCATCGAGATCCTCGTCCTCGACGCCGTCGCCCTGCCCCTCGACTCCGTCTTCGTCAACCTGGAGAAGGAGTCCATCAAGCGCCTGGAGCAAGGTGAGGGCACCTTCTTCAACGACCACTCCGACAACGGCAAGGGCAAGGCAAAGGCAGCCGCCTCGCCCGAGGACCGCCTCACTGAGGCCTTGCGCGTCGCGCTAGGCTGCGTGGCCGTCATACACTCCGGCGACCAGTTTCCCTTGCCTCTCTCACCGCACCCCGTCACGCACGTCCCGCCAAACGGCGGCGAGATCGTCATGTGCGAACCCTACAACCAGGGCGTCCTCACGCCCGACACCAAGATCGTGCTGATGCGCGGCAACGTGCGTGCCAAGGCAGGCCGCACCCCGATCGCCATGGCTGCGAACCGCGGCCTCAACGGAGTGCCCGAGGACGACGAAGACACCGCCAACGACCAGTTCTACTCGGCTGCCGAGGAGCGCTACAAGACTGATGCTCAGGTCACCGAGATGGAGACCGTCACGGAAACGGAGGAGTCTGAGGCTTCGGGTCTCGAACAAGACGACGAGAGCTCCGACGACTCCATGGACGAGATGATCTCTCTTCAAGCGCCCATGCTGCCAACAACAAACGCAAGCGGCGTGTCCACAATGCAGCCGGGTTCGCCCATGACCATCGGCCGAGGGAGGAGGACTAACGGCATCGCTACCCCGGGCTCCGTCTTCTCCTCCTACACTGCGACGACCGCCCGGCCAGATCGACCACGAGGCCGCCTCTTCAAGGCGCAGGGCCTGATGGAGCAGATCCCTCAGGTTCTCCTTCACCCAAAACCCACTCCCGAGGATGACGAGGAGGCCAGGATATTCGTTGATATTTCTTCGCTTCTGAAGATCGGCTGCTTCTCTGGAGACTGGGTACGTGTCGAGGCGGCTGAAGAGCCTCCTGTCAACGGATTTGGCGCTTTCGGCTTGGGAGGCCTTGGCAGCTTGACTACTCTCGACGCCGAGGAGCCGAACTGGCGTCCGGTCAGGGTGTACAGCCTCCCCGAGGGGTACACACAAAAGCCAGTGACAAGGATACCGAGCTCGAGACACCTTCAACGAAAGACGTCTTTCTTCGAATCGCAGACGCAGAAGCCCACCGGCCCAGCAGCCTACCTGTCTCCCATCCTGCTCGCAAACCTCGAATCCCCGGCATACCTTCGCCTCTCGCCACTGAAACCCAGCACACCGCAGGGCAAGAGGTCGGCTGCCAAGTTCTCGAGGAACTCTCACCCGCCGTTCGCTCGCGACATCACCATCCACCAGGTCAGGTCTCCCATCTCCGTCGAGAGAGCATACCAGACAGTGGTCTTGGCGGGCCTGAAGCGGTACTTTGCCGAGAAGGTCCGGCTGGCCAAGGCTGGAGATCTCATTGCTGTTCCTATTGATACCCTGCTTGGGAAAATGTTCCAAGACGCCGAGGTCGACAACATCATGGCCCTCTCCACCGACTCGTCCCGATTCAACCAAGTGGTATGGTTCAAGGTTGGGCACGTCCAGGCGCAGAAGACCGATGACGACGAAGACTTGATCGAGGATCTCTGGAAAGGCGTCGCGTGCATCGACAGCGAATCTGTCGGGATGAACCTGTCGGGCTTTGTCACCAGCCGGCCCCCAGCCAGCCTTTCCAGCACCTGGGAGTACTACACCGGGGTCAGGAAAGCTCCCATTCGGTCCTCGGCTGCGCCCACGCCAGCATTACCGGCGCAGGACCAGCGCTATATTTCACCCCTGAGGCACAGACTGCAGGCCCTACTGGCTGCGGCCACCAGTCCGGCAGCCATTCACGGCCGCATGTCACCAGTGGCCATCCTGCTGACCTCTACACATCGGTACATTGGCAAGACGACCGTCGCCGCCGCCGCCTGTGCTGATGTTGGACTGCACACATACACAATCGACGCCAATGATCTGCTGAGCGAAGCGGAAGGAAGCGGTAGCGATGTCAAGACCGAGGGCTTCCTCAAAGCGCGAGCGGAACGGGGGTTGAGCTGCGGGGCCGACTGCACGGCGTTGTTGTTCAAGCACATCGAGGGGTTGACCGCCGACCGCATGGTGTCGACGATGAAGGGATTGCTCCAAGACTCCAGAGTCTTGATTGCGACGACGAACGACGTCGACAAGCTGCCCAAGGGCCTCCGCAGCATCTTCACCTACGAGCTCGAGATGGGTGCCCCTGACGAAGTGGAGCGAGCGGGCATTTTGAAGAGCGTTGTCGACGAGATGGGACTCGACCTGGATCTCGACGTCGAGATCACCGGGGTCGCCCTCAAGACGGCCGCTTTCGTGGCGGGCGGTCTCGTGGATGCCGTGGAGCGAGCTCGGGTCGCCCGCAATGTTCGGCTCGAAGACATGTCCCGCAAGGCTACGAGCGAGGGCCGGCTCGTGACCGTCAGGGACGTCGAGTTGTCGGGCGGGCCGCAAGCTACCGGCTGTCCGGCCGCGCGGAGCGTGACCAAGGCCGACTTTGACGTCGCCGTGGAGAAGGCCCGCAAGAACTTTGCCGGTGCCATTGGTGCGCCAAAGATCCCCAACGTGACCTGGGACGACGTCGGCGGTCTCGGATACGTCAAGGACGCGGTGAAGGAGACCATCCAGCTACCCCTGGAGAGACCAGAGCTGTTCGCCAAGGGCTTGAAGAAGCGCTCCGGCATCTTGTTCTACGGCCCGCCGGGAACGGGCAAGACGCTCCTCGCCAAGGCCATCGCCACGGAGTACAGTCTCAACTTCTTCAGCGTCAAGGGCCCCGAGCTGCTCAACATGTACATCGGCGAGTCGGAAGCGAACGTGCGGCGCGTCTTCCAGAAGGCCAGGGATGCCCGGCCGTGCGTCGTCTTCTTCGACGAACTGGACTCGGTCGCGCCGAAACGTGGCAACCAGGGCGACAGTGGCGGCGTCATGGACCGAATCGTGTCGCAGCTCCTCGCCGAGCTGGACGGCATGTCGGGCGGCAGCGACGGCGGCGGCGGCGTGTTCGTGATCGGCGCGACCAACAGGCCGGACCTCCTGGACCCGGCGCTGCTGCGGCCCGGCCGCTTCGACAAGATGCTGTACCTCAGCGTGGCCGACACACGTGAGACGCAGCTCAAGATCCTGGAAGCCGTCACCCGCAAGTACGTGCTCCGCCCTGTTGCAAGACGTAAGAATAGTTCCACTAACAAGCCTCCAGATTCACGCTCCACCCCTCCCTATCGCTCGACCGCGTCGCCTCCCAGCTACCGTACCACTACACGGGCGCGGACTACTACGCGCTCTGCAGCGATGCCATGCTCAAGGCCATCACGCGGCAGACGTCGTCGGTGGACGCCAAGGTCGCCGCCATCAACGCCGGCCGCGCGGGCCAGCACCCCATCTCGACGGCCAACTTCTTCGACCATCACGCCACGCCCGACGACGTGGCCGTCGTCGTGTCGGAGGAGGACTTCCTCGCCGCGGACCGGGAGCTCGTGCCCAGCGTCAGCGCCGGCGAGCTGGCGCGCTACGAGACGATGCGGCAGTCGTTCGAGGGCCCCGCGCAGGGCGGGCAGGACAAGGATAAGGACAAGAACAGGGGGGCGGACGTCGCGCGACCGGGCGGCCTCCGCGCCGTGTCCGGGTCGTCGATCGCGAGCTCCAAGGGCAAAGGGAAGGCGCCGGCGCGCGACAAGGGCAAGGGCAAGGCATTGGCGGTCGACAGCGACGACGAGTACGGATCCGACGACGAGAGGGCGGGGGTGAACGGGCGGGCGAGCAAGGGCAAGGGCAAGGCCGCGTTCCAGCACGGGACGGCGGATGACGACGATGATCTGTACTGATATACCGGCTGGAAATGGCAAGAACTTGGACAGACTGACGTGATTTACGTTTCCGCGGGACATGTCGAGTGATCAGTGATCTCCTTTGTTTGGTATTGACGCGACAACCACGGCATGCGCCAGGGTAGCTACAAATCATCAGACCAGACACCGTGGAAGCCTGCCTCCCCAGAGTAACGCCAGCTCAAAACCGTCATGGCAGACCTCTCCTGCTGCATCATGTCTACAGCTACTTCTCAGCGGCCGCCGCCGGTGCAGCAGCAGGCGCGGCGGCGGCAGGCGCAGGCTTCTTCACCTCTTCTTCTTCATCTTCATCGTCCTCCTCGCTCTCGCTCTCACTCTCACTTTCGCTCTCGACGGGCTTGGCGGCGGCGGGCTTCGCCGCAGCCGGAGTAGCCGCAGCCGCCGGAGCAGCCGCCGCGGCAGGCTTGGTAGTCGCAGCTACGGGCTTCTTCACGTCCTCCTCCTCGTCACTCTCCTCTTCGCTGCTCTCCTCACTGCTCTCTTCGCTGCTCTCCTCGTCCTCCTCGGGTATCGCCTCGGCCTTCTCGACGGCGGCGATCTCCTCCTGCGAGGCGGCGGCCAGGGCAGATCCCATGTGGCTCGTGACGGGCGGCTCGTACGCGGCGATGGGCTTCCAGCGGGCGGTGGTTGGGGACTGGACCGTCTCGCGGAGGGCGTCGGTCGAGGCGGCTGATGCGGGGACCCAGGTCGTGCGGGTCGGGGACTGGAGGGCCGTCTGGTTCTGGGGCGCGGCGGCGGGGCCGCCGGAGGAGGCGGAGGAGGACGTCGTCGCGAGGGAGGCGCTGGAGGATGTGGCGGGTGCCTTTGTCGGCGTCGTGGGCGCCGGCTTGTCGGCCTCTGCGGCGGGCTTCGTCTCCTCTGCGGCGGCTTTCGTCTCCTCTTCCGCAGGCTTCGGCTCCTCTTCCGCGACAGCCTTCTTCTCCTCCACCGGGCTGGCCTTCTTGTCGGCCTCCTTGTCGGCCTCGGCCTGCTTGGCCTTGGTCCCGTGGACCTTCTCGCGCAGCGCGGCGAGCCGCAGGTCCTTGGCCTTCTGGGCTGCCTCGTCGGCGATGGAGCGGACGGGGAGGGTGACCTTTTCGGCGACGCTGGCCTCTTGCTTCTTCGCCGGCGCGGCGGCAGGGGCGGGCGTCTTATCGCCGGCCTTGGGGAGGGGAGGCGCGGCGGGCGGGGCGGCGGGCTTCGAGGCCGAAGCTGAGGCGGCGGGCGCAACACGGGGGGCGCCGGTGATGGGGTGGACGAAACGCTTGGGCGGGTCTTTGGGCTTATTGTGGATGTTGGGGATGGTGAACTCGTCGTAGTAGATCTTGACGTGCTGCTTCAGCTCGCCGTACTCGTTCCAGTCTTCGATCTCGACGAGGTCCTGGGACGGGGCTCGTTAGCTGGGGCATCAGTGCACTGGGTGGGCTCGGACGTACACCGAGGATCACCCCCTCCTGGGCCAGGCCGGGCAGCTTCCGCAGGCGGCCCGACTCATCCTTGCCGGCGCGGCGGCCCCAGAGCATGCGTGCCTTCTGATCCGTGGCGATGTCGACGGCCTTGAAGGGGACGCGGTTGGCGCGCAGGATGGTCTCGAGGCGGGAGGTGGCGGTGACGATGTGGGAAGAGCCGGCAGTGAGGGAGGTGAAGATGTAGAGGGCTGGGTCGGTCGAGTAGGTTGTCATGGCGGGCGGAGGGGGCGCGGGGTTCTCGGGGTCGGAATCTGTGCTGGAAGAGAAGGGTGCGAGTAAAGGAAGTAGCGAAAGCTGGGGTGATCTGTCGGTCGATAGAACGAGAGTGGCGGTGCCTCCAGGGCTGTCCTGGGTTGACTTGTGGATGAAGAGAAGGCTGCGGCTGTACGAGGTGATGTTCGGGAAGCTGAGGCTTTGGGCGTCGGGAATGGTGTTGGGTGGTGTGTGTTGTGTGTTGCGTGTTGCGTGTTGGCGTCAAGGTCGGGCCCCACCTCGGCCTCACACTGCTGAAACTGAGGGACGTCGTGGTCGTCGCTGGTCGTTATCGCTATCGCATCGCTGTCGCGGTCGAATCGAACGTGCGGGGGCGGGGTAGCACGGCACAAGACACGACCCTTCTGGCGTTCGCTACGGTTGACTTGAGTGGCTCGGTACGGCCGCCTTGAGTGACCCATTCGTAGGCCGCGCTCCACCGAGGCTGGCTTGACATCGATGAAGGAGGGCAATGCCCAGTGCCATTACCTGCTCTTCAGGTATCTCTGAAAAGTATCAAGTTACGTCCTTCTCATGATCGAGGTCTTGCTCGTACTCTTGGACCGTATTGAATGGTCAACCGTTCGGTACTTCCTTCCTGATGAACCTGCTGTGGATAGAAGCTGGATGGATCACTGTTCGTTCCTTCTGGAGAGTGCATCCTTGGTCCACTTGATTATCTCAGCTTGGTCCCTTTTCGCTCGGGCGCAGCCTGATGCTCGTACTCGATATCATATCGGTGAGACAGCCTTGTGATCACGCCAACTCGTCGATAACCACTTGCACCTGCGAATGAACCTCCTGCGTCCTCCGTTTGGCCAGTCCCGGGTCTCGGGTCGTCTGAGGGCCGACTGTCACCGAGATAAGGTCTAGCTGCCTTGGCTCTCGATCGCGACGGGCCATGATCATGTTCGACTGTGAGATTGCTGACTAACAGGGAGATGAAACGAGAACAGAAGAGGCTGCTCGGGGACATCTCGCAGCACAGACTGCACCAGCACGTTGGATATTGGTGGTCGGGCGTCTGGCCTGTACACAGCTTTCACATCGTATTTTCCCCCATTCACTAGTACAATACCACGGAAGGACAACCGTCACCGAGAGGCTTTTTCTCAGGCCCAGGTCTCCAGGTTCCAGGAGGCGTCACCACGAGGAGACAGCCCTGGAATATGTTGAACCGGGACGCTGTCAGGGGCGCGGTCAGAGGCGAGGTCATGATCTGGCTGGAGGCTGCACCCCGTGAACCAACAAAAGAAGCCCAGACCATCGCGGTTGGGGCAATGGATCGATCGAGCTCCAGGATGGTAACAGACGAACCCTTGGGACGGTGTTGCCAGCCGTAGGCACGTGACTTGTTGCCGAGACGTCATCGTCCTGCCTCATCTCAGGCAATCAA
Source organism: Verticillium tricorpus MUCL 9792 (assembly GCA_000732205.1). Classification (NCBI taxonomy): domain Eukaryota; kingdom Fungi; phylum Ascomycota; class Sordariomycetes; order Glomerellales; family Plectosphaerellaceae; genus Verticillium; species Verticillium tricorpus. The sequence continues at coordinate 5,807,497 of JPET01000001.1, read as the reverse complement.
CTTGACTCACAACCAATCTTCCTCATGAGCCGGGCCTTTTTCCGGGGCTTGTCTAGACTTGATTAAGGTTGTCGGCCGCCCTCGCCCACTGCAACGTCCTCCCTGGCAAAGCGGCCTCGTCCACGTTGCCAGCCGAGGCACTAACGGCGCAAGGGCTATAGTTTTCTAGCGCCGCGCCTGTCAGTCCCGGAAGCCATCGACGCTTGACAGGTCCGCGAGCCCAGGCCACGGCTAGTCGGGGCCGCTGCACTGCCCTCGCGTGGTGGACAGCGTCCAGCCCGCGCTGTGTATGAGGCATTACAGCACAACCCAGCACAGATGGAGGGGGAGGGCCTCGGCGGTGGAGCAGGTCATCTGTCGGGGTGGGAACGTTTCACGGCCGGCCAACCTTGTCGAGCTTTCATCTTCCCCAGGTCCCTGGGGGGGTTTTGGGGCCTTGGGGGTTTGGGGCCTTGGAAGCTTCCTGGGGGCCAGGGAGCGTCGAGAGATTGCTGTGTGAGGGTTATGTTTCAGGCCCCTGGCGCGGTCGCTGGGCCGATGGATCTTGACCGTCGATGGTGCCAGTGCCGAAGGTTGCACAGCGTCGCTCTACTGAATGAAGGGTTAGAGCAGATCCGCGGTGAGGTGCGCGGCTCGCCCACCCAGAGCTGAGGAGGGCTGCAGGCCGCCTCGCAGGTAGCCGCCACCGGGACGGGCATGATCGGGGACGGCTGAGGCGAGGCGCAGAGATTTCCGCAGGGGGGGGAGGACCCAAAGAACCAAAGAACGCAAACGGGTGGACGAGCTCGACTGCATGTGCTGTTGGAACCCGACGGATGGTGGCAGTGTTGTGAGAGGGCAGAACGTGGTCGACGAACGGCGGCGGTGGGTTTCGATTGGACGGGGAAGGTGGACGGTGCGATTCGATTCGAAGACGGATCGAAGGCGTGTGTGGCCGCCGAGTGGAGCTAGCGACAGGCTTTGCGCTTGCGTTGTTTTCCTGGTCCTGGTGGATGGCGATACTTGGCACTATTAAGGGTGGAGGAGAGGGGGGGGGAGGGATGGTAAGAGGGGAAGCTTTCGTCTTGCGAGAGCCGGGCCAGAATCCTGCAAGCCGCTGGCACCAGCAAGGATCGGCAAGGGAGATCCACAGGGGCATAAGGGCCTGTCAGGCACGATGCGACTGGGAAGGCCCCAGCTAAAACAGGCACAGCGTGTGCAGCCCCCACTTGCGTGCCACTTGGCCCCAATGGGATCGCATCCTTTGAGGGCCAAGCCCGAATGCTGCAGGTACCGCTGGCGGGCGGCCGGGCGGGCATGCATCCAAGCAGGTACTGCGGGCAGGGCAGGCAGGGCAGGGCAGGGCAAGAGCAACTCTGTCTGCCCAGGCCCAGGCGTCCTGGAGAGACGACAGGGCAGGTGTAATGAGCAATGAGAAGCAGTACGTTGGAAATGACGGGATGCAGCAGTGAAATGATGCCTGGTTCTTACTCACCTCTTGTTTCCTCTTCGAGCTCACCTCAGACAAGTCGTCAGTCCCCTCGGCCATTGACTGAGCAACGACACGCAGCTGGGATCCACAGAGGGTATCAATATTCTTTCCTTCTCCCTCGATGCCCTATGTCTTCTTCCAGGAAAAAGGTACTCCGGGCATCGATGGGGGCGGGGCCAGCGGGCGACAACGAAAAGCAACGGGGCGGCCAAGTGGCCAACCCAGACGCCATGGCCCCAACGTTGGCCCCATGGCCCCATCCATCCATCCACCTTCCTCCTCCCCCCCCCCCCCCCCCCCCCTCTCCATGCCCTTCCACATGCTCCCAGGCTAGCCAGGCCTTCCCTCGCTGGCGGCAGATGCGAAATTTTCCCAGGAGCGCGGGTGGGTTGCTGCCCACTGCCGGGTGCGCTACCTGAATCGGTATCTCTGTACCACCTCTGCCAGGCCCCGGTCAGATCCCGTCCGCCTTGTCTGTGTCTGTGTGCTGTCGGGATAATAAATATCACACGTCTTCCTGCTCGCCCTCCTCCACCTCCGGCCTCTCTTGCTCCCCTCCTCACCATCGTCTTGCTTTCGCTACGTCCACGTTCTCTTCCCCAAGCTTCAACGCCCTGTTGCTCTGACTCGTGCCTCGCTGCACATTACCTTCCTTCACAACACTTCCGACGTAACGAGCTTGTCACCTTCATTCGACTCACTCGGACTCCACACCGCTGGTCGTTTATCCCTTCACTCAAAACCAACAACAAGAACAACAAACACCGTCAACATGCGTTTCACCGCCTTCTTCGCCGTCCTGGCCGCCGGCGCCGCCGTTGCCCACCCCGAGGGTGAGGTCGAGACCGAGGAGACCACCACTCTCACCGCCACCACCACCCACACCATCACCATCACCGAGTGCGATCCCACCTACGTGGACTGCCCCCTCAACAAGCCCACCAGCACCGTCGTCGAGGCTGCGCCCACCACTTCGGAGATCGTCATCCCCACCTCGGAGCCCGCCGTTGAGACCCCCGTCTACGAGACGCCCATCCTCGAGACCCCCTCGCTGTCTCCCGTCCCTCCCCCCGTCGAGGAGGAGGCGCCCGTTGAGACCTCGTCCATCCCCTACTTCCCCGTCTCCAACTCGACCACCCACGTTGGCCCCACCGCCACTGCTCCTCACACCACCCTCCTCCCCGTCTCGTCCTCCGTCGAGGGCAACGTGCCCGTCGTCACCGAGACCGAGGTCATCCCCGAGCCCACCGCTCCCGGCGCTGCCGAGACCTCCGAGATCCCCCAGGCCGCCGCTGCCGGCGTCTTCGTCCAGGGCGGCCTTCTCGCCGGCATGGTCGCCATCGGCTTCTTCGGCCTCTTCTAAGTGCCATCGCACGCCAGGCCGTTTTCTTTCTTCACTTCTGGCCACCCGCTTTTTTTTCACACTTCTCGGGGGATAGTTTGATTGGAGACCACTTTCACCATACCACTTTGATTTTCAGCTTGGGGAAACTTTTTAGGATTTGATACCATTTGGGGGGTTCTGGTTCACCAGCTACTGGATGGCGCATCGACAAAGCCTCACTTTTCTGGGGGCTCGCAGATACCTGGACCTGGCGCAAGTAGGGTAGATTTGGATGGGACTGTTGTCGTATGGGGGCATTCGTTCGCGTGTTGCGTACCGTGGATGCCTCGGCTGAGATGGTGCACATAGTTGATATGAATGGCAATCCTCTGACAACATTTGGCTTTACACAAAATGTGCTGCTGCTGCTCATGACAGTTTCTGCTGCTGCTCATAAACAGTCTCTGTTGCTGATAAATGGTGGTTGTTTCAACCCCTGGGGATTGGCGCTTGTGGTTGTTGCCATCTCGCCCACCCCGTCCACCCCGACCGAAACTCACGCTTGCTGTTTCATCTGATTCCCGGTAAGGGGGTGTGAGATGAGACGGAAACAACGAGGTTCAATTAAAGATGCTCTGGAATGCGACAGCTGTCGAGACGGACGGCCTCCTTCCGTTACACGGAGGTACCTGACCTTGGCCTCCCCTACTTCCCCTCGGTGAGGCTCCTGGGAGTGGGAGTTTGGGCACGTGCCTGTAGCCCACATTCCACGGACCGGCCCGGGAAGGTTCAGCCCACTGGTCACTGGTACCTGCCACGATGGCCGGTGACGACTACCTTCCTCGTCGTGCGTGACAATTCCCTCTCGTTTCGTTGGCCGTGGCCGCACATTTCCACCCTCGTGTATTCCGCCCAAGAGCGGCTTCAAGCAACTCCAGTCTTATTTTTTCTTTTTTGAAAAGCACTTGGGCCTCAAGACACCCGAAGACAGTCGACCACGTTGGCTCGGCTCACTGGCCATTGGTTTGCATTTCGTTTACCATTGCGCCGTATAGTACACCACCTAAGATTGAAACGACACCACCGTTCGCGATCCACCGAAGATCCCCTGGCACGGGCTCTGCTTCGCCTCTGCGCTCGCACGATGCCTCGTCCACGAGTCCCGGACGGGCTGAGCGGCAGTTCCACGTGCCCTCGCCGTTGCGCCTCAAAACCCGGCGCAGCCGCGCAGCCGTCCGACGGCCCACATATCTACTTCCCCCCCAGTCTTCTTCACATGGCCATGCCCCATGCTTGCACCGAAACCTTCAGAAATTTGCGGCGAAAACCCGCCCCCGTCTGCTGAGGATCCAAAAGCTTGCTCAGGCCGGCCCTAGTCTGCGATGGGAAGGGAGAGTCAGCGCACCATGCGTCGTGCTGACGCGGGCATGGCAACTCACGGGCATTTGCCTGACGCACAGTGGTCACAGAGTGGTTGTGACGCCGGCACTCTTTGCTGGCAGTTGCAGGGGCTCGAGTGAGAGTGGTCGCACGTCTTGAGAGACATGTTGCGTCTGGGCTCTCCTCACGTCTGGCAGAATCCGATACGCGGTGAATGGCAAAGACGACCACCAAGCGGTGCTGGCTGCTTGCTCTTGTCCGACCGTTGCTGACGCTGCGGAGGAGGCAATAGTTGGACGGCTGTCGAGTCGGGCGTCTGGCGGGGGTTTCGAAGAGAGAATCGAGGCCAGTCGGGGCTGCAAGCTAACACGGGATGGTCTAGACACTTCCCTGTCGATATGTCGAGGCTTGGATGAACGAGAGATCGAGGTACTTTCCAGACAATGAATGACCCAGCACTCGGCACTCTACGAACGGAGAGAGCTTTTATACCAGCCCAGGCCACCGGGCGGCGCAGGTCCATTCGACGGGACTGTCTGCGCTCTCCTGCAGGTGGTTGCGCCAGGGGATGGATGCCCACACGACGTCAAGATCCTGTCCAGGACACGAACATGGCTCGGCTGCATGCGTTGCGGGAATCGACACCCCCGTGGTTCGCTGCCCCGGCGGTCATCCCACTCTGATCGCCTTTGCAGGTCAGGGGTCAGGATCTTGATGGTCCCTTGCCCACCTTGTCAGCCGTCGCGTGCCCAACCAACTAACTGCCCGGCCACCCTCTCCTGTGCGCCGCCAACATTGTCAGGCCATTCCGACATGTCGTTGGTCTTGACGACATTGCCTCTGCACACCCGCTCCTGGAAGCCGATCCTCAAGTCGACGGCGTAGGCACGGAGTCGCAGCACGCACGCAGCTTGAGGCTTTGCTGGACCGCCCCGTCACTGGGTTCGGCTTCTAGCCTCAAGCACCAAGGCTGTCGCGTCGCACGCGGGATGGGACCTCTACAGGCACCTGGGACAGCCCTCTGCGCGTCTTCAGGTATGAGGTGCATATGTGGACCGTGGGTTGGACCTGGGCGCATGGCATCCTGGCTCACGACCAAAATAAGGATGGATGATGTGAGCAACTCCTTGCCTCAGGTCTACGGGAAAAGGGTTGCAGGGCGACAGCTCAACCTATTCCGTTTACCCTCTCGGGGAGTTCTCCTTGCGACAACGCAGTCCTTTCATTTCCGGCCCCTGTTATCAAAACCTCTTGACCACAGACAGGTCTCGCTTATCCGAGCTTCGTCCGGCGCCCACAGACGTTGCCGTTTCGAGCCGGACGCTCGACGTTGATCGGCGTTGCAACATGCAGTATATTTGATGCCAGCCGTGACTCAGCCATGATCTCCCACCCATGAGGCACGATGACCGTTTGGCACTGCAGCTTCGCCTCGTCTCGTGTGCGCCTCTGGTACGAGGAATCATGACTTGCCGGTACCCTGAAAACTTCACCGTGGCCAAGGCCAAAGAGCCCCAAGTCGGATGGCTGCTGATACGCCCTAGACCCAAAGGGGGACGAACCCCTGGACAATGCATCGCGGAAGATTCTGCTTTTGGTGCCCAAGCCTCGTTCGCGGCGGATGAACTGTACAAAGCCGCAGCCGAGATCCACGACTGCGTGTCATCGATCCGGGGCGCACGCCGCCCTCAACGGGCCTGGTAACGTGTGTCTCGAGCTCTTTTCGAAACTTCTCCGCGAACCCCCCACAGGAAACCGGGCCGCCCGACGATATTCGGCGCATTGCCGAAAAGCAGGGGTTTGTAACAAGCCAACAGAAGCCCTCTTGTCTGGGCCTTCGCTGAGTGGAAGGGGCATCCAGGCAGCTTTCGGCGCGTCCCCGTCTGTTTTGTGGCCTTTCGGGGTCACCGGACCAGGGGACACAGACGCCACATGACGGTGGGAAGAACCAGGCATCGTACAGGCCAGTGGCAATGCTACAGAGTCATACACACGCAATGACGATCCGCAGGCGAGGCGGTGCCGACACCGAGCTGACCGAAATTCTTCCTCCTCGGCACTAGCCGACCACGTCCACGACCTGGCCTGGCCGCACCACCCTAGAGTGTTCTCCTCCAGCCGCAGGCGGGGGTAGGCGGGGGGTTCGTCGAGGACTTTTATTACGACACCACCGCTGTCGATGGCTCGGCCTACTTCGCTCACCCAAACAATACCGGCGGGCCCCTGGGCTCATCACACCTGACCACGGGTGCAGGCCCAGTGGTGCCGTCCCAGCGGTGCTCCGGATGGGCATAATAGCCCCAAGGCGCAGACTGTGTCGGGCGGTGCCTTGATAGCGAGCCGCGAAGATTGTCACATCCAGCACGGCAAGGCAGAAATCCGGAGCACCTGGGGAAACCAGTCGAAGCTTCTTACAGAGGAGTATCGTCATGTGCACGAGGCCGAGTCAGAACCTCGTTGCATCGACCGCCGTGGAGCGAAGTGCCGCGCAGACGAGCCAGCCAGTCGCGGACATGCCGCCGGGAGGCCACGGCGCTGTTGGGTCCCGCATGGAGCGTCTCTCCCGTGACCCGTATCGGCAGCGAGGTAGGTCTGGCCATCGCCCTTAGGCGGCGCGTCAAAGACTCCAGGGGGGGAGGGGGAGACATAACATCTGGCCGACGCACGAAACGAGGATGACGCCGTGTCGCCTCTGACGGTGTATGTACGGCTCCCCGATCCCCCGAGCCATGTCGCAGCGGGGGCTGGCCGGGCTGGCGTCCTGCGAGGTCAGTCATTGTGCGGTTTCGCAGTTGTAGCATCGCCGGCGCGCCTATGTTGACATGTCCGCGGCAGCACGCCGGCGGCTTGGTAGTTGGGTAGGAATGGCAGCCTGATGGACGGATCCCTGCGAGTTTCTGGAAGGTTTTTTGTTGGGATCTCCTGACCTCGGGCGTGAGGCGTGACTCGCAGAGGAAGCCTCCAAGACTTTGGTGCCTTGGCTGCTCGTACGCAGCTGGTCGGAGAAATTGCGAAGGCATGTAGCAGTGCTGGCTGTGGCACCGATGCTGGGTAATGGCACCAGTGCTGGGTAATGGCACCAGTGATAGCTGACGGCACAAGCACTGGCTGATAGCACCAGTGCTGTCTGATGGCACCATTACTAGCTGATGAGCGGCATCACAAATTACCAATTGTCCTAGAAAGCAGATGCATCACGGGGAAGGGGGCTCGTGTTTAGGGGTATTCGATAATGCTACTTCCGACTATCTCCGGCTATGCTGCTCCAGAGCCACCTTTGTCCCTGTGTCAAGCAGAGCCTGTCCACGTGTTCCGCGCTCAGAACAGGAGAGCAGCCATCAGACCGTCTCACGACCGCCGTCGCTCAGCGAGGAGAAGACCAGCGTAGAGCAGCAGAGCGGTAAAAAGGGGCAACGCCATGATGGAGCCGACGCGATCAAAGTATTTCCCGACGCGCGACCGCGTGTCGAGATGACAGCAGCAGACGCACCTGCCCTGCCGCGAGGGCACGCCGGCCTCGAGATCCGCTATGTTCTTCGCCTGGTCTGCAGGTCGGGCGGCGGGAGGGTGTCGCGGCGCGGCATGGCAGATCGGGCTGGGAGGGTCGGGTGATTTCGACGTGCGGCGCGTGGCGAGGTCGAGCGAGGATGGAGGGGATGGGGTGTTCGGGGGTCTGAGGACGGCGGTGTTGTGGTCCTCTACGCGAGGCGCCAGGTCGTCTGAGGGGGGAATGCTCGACATTCTGTGCTGCGATGTTCGGTATTCACAACGCGGCGGGTCGTAGGTCTACCGGTGATACTACTCAGTGACCAGCGATGCTGCTCCGTGGCGATGTTTCAAGCTGGCAATCTGTATTCCCTGCGCGCGTCATCTCGAAGAGGGATCCGGCAGCAGACACGCAGGAGCTGGCCGGCCCGTCTGCCCCAGGGCAAGGCAGCTCAGGCCACCCACTTGTCGAGCAGCGCCACCTGCCACCCGTTGAACGCCCTCTCGCCGGCGGGCAGGAGCAGGCCGCTCTCCTCGAGCCCCTTCGCGGCAGCGGCGATGACGTCGGCGGGCAGGTTCACCTCCTGCACGTCGGAGGAGAAGGACTCGAGCATGGCGTCGGCCTGGGCCAGGGGCACAGGTCGGTAGAGCAGCTTGAGGGCGTCGCGCGGGCCGCCGCCGCGGAGGCTCGACGCGTAGGTGATGTTGCCGTTGAGGACCCAGACGTGGAGGGCGTCCTGGGGCGTGAGGCCCGGCCCGCCCGCGGACGCCTCGAGCGTGGGCACGACGACCGACTTGGACGAGCCGGAGCGGGACTGGGTCGCGAGGAGGGTGGCGGCGAGGCAGTCTGCGCCGGTGGGCGGGGGCGCGGTCGAGGCGGTCTGGCAGGTCGTCTGCCACTTGAAGAGAACGACGGAGGAGAGCGACGTGTTGAAGAAGCCCACGTGAGCTGCGCAGCGGGCGCAGGTGACGAGCAGCATCCGGGGGGCCGGGAGGGTGGCTGAGGAGGACAAGGACGAGGACGAGGCTTCTAGGGCGGCGGCGGCGGATTCGGCGGTTGATGTTGCATCAGGCGTGGAGAACTGCCGCGAGAATGAGCATCGGTGTGTACAGCGGGCGTCACGAGCGCGGGATGGGCAGTGGGATGGGTCATGGGGGAGAATAAAAAGCATGGCTTGAATTTGGTTCTATCTCTGCGCTGCTCGCATGTCTCTCGTCGGGGTCCGGAGGGCCATCGCCTCTCTGATGGCCTCGCATGGGCCCCGCGAGAGCGTCTTCCTGCCCGAAAACCAGACGAACCGCGCCGTGGCCCCCCCAGAGAGGGGACAGGGGGTTCGAGTGGCGCGGACAAGCCCGCCCCCGGCAGACCGGGATGGGGGACGACTGGTGTGTTCATATTGGAACTGAGTATCGGTGACCACGCCATTGAGAGAGGACGAGCCTGGACATGGCCGCCTTCTTGTAGCTCCGTGCAATATCGAAACCATTGGGGGCGATGGGAGGGAGGGGGGAGGGAAGCTGCGCGGGATGAGAGGGGGAGACTTACTCTGAGCTGGGTGCAGTCCTCTTCGGCGAGGAGGAAGGACGTCAGATCCACGAAGCCGACGCGCGTCTGGGCGGCGATGGACGAGTTGGCACCGTAACCTCGCTTGGTGAGATGCTCCTCGTCGTGGCCGTTCTCGCCAGGCTCGTCGCCGTGGTTGTGCGGCTTGTGGCAGTGCCAGAAGTCCATCATCTCGGCCCAGTTCTCGCTCGGCAGGTCCTTCCACACGTCGAGCCTGTCCTCGGACACGACGACCTGGCCGCACTGCCGGCACGAGAGGGCCGACCCGGGGGCCAGGTCCTGGGCGCTCCACGGGACGGTGGGCTGGAGCTCGTCGCGCGTGCTGGGGAGGGTGGCAGATGACGCCACGGGGAGGCGCCAGGCGAGCGAGGTCGAAGCGGCGGCCGGGGTCCTGGGGATGGGGAGAGACGACGGCGCGGACACTCGTCCGGGCAGACGTGCCTCCTCGGACTCTCCCCCATGCGTGACCAGGATGCTGTCGCCGCCAGCGGAGGTCTGGATGGTGGTCGACGCGTCGGGAGGCGAAGGCAGAGACACGGCCACGGAGACCTGGCGGATGTTGGGCAGGAGCTCTGCATAAATGACGATGGCTTCTTTCATCGCCATGGGTGCCGTGCCGGTCATGCTGGGCCTCCAATGCCTGGGGTCGATAAAGGATGGCAGGGTGATGTGTAGGGTTGAGCTGAGAGCACAGGCTGTGAAGTTGTACTGAAGTAGGTGCAGCTGGTACGTACCGAAGTAGGTGTTGCACCTGGTACCGAAGTACTGCCTCGATAGATGTGAATGTATGTGAATGTGAATGAATAACCCCACCACACCCAAACTGGTCTAGCCCCGATTATCGACCGAAGCTCTCTCGAACTCGAATCGAACCTCCACCGCCGGTAGATGCTGGGAGCTCTGAGAGCTACGTGCAACAACACCACCGACCTATCTTGCCCGGTCTCGTGTCGCGCCCTTCTCAACACACGACCTCGACCCCCGCAACATCTCCCCCCCCCCACCCACGCAGGGACCCTCAGAGCGGCCAGGCAGTCACCATGTCCTTCCTCCACTCCTACATGAACAGTACGTCCATGCCAGCCTCCTCTACATGTCCAAGCCCCACGACATGCGCCGTCGGGGCTGTTCCAAGCACGCACTGACCTCTCGACAGAGAAGGTCCTGATCATCACGGCCGACTCGAGGATCCTGGTCGGTAACCTGGTGGCTTCCGACAACAACACAAATCTCGTGAGCCTCCCCTGCCCCGCCGTTCCCCTTCCCCTCCCCAATCTGCCTCGCAGAGTCCCCCGCTGACCCCCCGCTCCCTCACCCAGGCCCTCAGCGACGCGCACGAACGTGTCATCCAGACGCCCGACAGCGACGACCCCTCCGTCGAGGTGCCCCTCGGCCTCTACCTTGTGCGCGGTGACAACGTCTGCACCATCGGCCTCGTCGACGAGCAGCTCGACAGCTCCATCAACTGGACAGAAGTGAAGGGCTCGGCCATCGGAGGGATAAAACACGTCTAGACACGATACCACGCTGGGAGGTTGCTCTGGAAAGAGAAAAAAAGAACAAAATTTAATGATGTTACGTTTACGAGCCGGATACCCCGACGGCCCCCAAGTCCAGGCCGAGGCCACATACGTGTAAGGCGGCGGCGGGAGAGTCACAGCGCGAGCGAGAGAGAGACAGAGAGAGAGAGAGAGAGAACGAAACAGAGGAAGAGGGAGAAATCGGGGACGCCGCTATGGGATTGGTAGTGAATGACATTGGGTTCCCCTTTCGGGTATGCGCTGCCCTTCTTCTCTGCAGACCACCTTCTACTTGTGAGGCTAACATCTTTCCCCTCCCCGGAGACTCGTCCCCTATGCGAAGATCCTCCTCATGAGGTACTCCGCAAACGCGTCCTCGCCCGGCGACGCGATGATCCTGTTGATCCGGTTGCCCTTGCCCAGGCTGAGCCAGCCGTCGTCGTCGCCCGGCACGTCGTCCAGCGTCAGCACGTCGACGTCCTCGCCCGTCGACTCGGCCAGCGCGACGGCCGCCTCGCCGGGCTTGGCCCGCGTGCGCCGGTCCACGACGTGCATGCCGCGCGTCCACTGGCCCGACGTCTCGATGCGGATGTCCTCCAGCTGCGGCGTGCCCTTCCACCGCGCGTCCGACTGCGTGATGGCGTACCAGATGGTCAGCGGGTCGTGCAGCGACAGCCCGGGCTCGTTGCCGTCGCCCACCATGGTGTCGATCTTGTTGAACGTGCCCGCGAGGAAGTGGTTGACCCACACCGCCAGCGGGCTGCCGGCCTCGACGAACGGTTTGACCCGCTCCGTGAAGTAGTTCTTGTTGAGCAGGTGCGGCGTCGTGATGTCCAGCGGGAAGAGCGTCAGCCGCAGACGCCGCGACAGCTTGGCCGGGTACGCCGGCAGCGACGACCGCGTCTGCGACAGGGGCGGCATGGTCGACTGCGGGTTGGGCGACGTCAGCGCGAAGACGCGCGCCGTCGCCACCGTGTCGGCGTACGTGTTGAACTCGGCCACGGGCGTGATGTTGCCCTCGACGCCCACGGCGCCGCCCATGACGAGCACCTCCTTGGCCTTGAGGAACGTCTCGGGGTCCTCGGCCGCCGCCAGCGCAAAGTTGGTCATGGGCCCGACGGCGATCAGCGTGAGGGTGTCCTTGGGGCTCTCGCGCAGGAGGCGGAGGATCTCCTTGTGCGCCGGCTCCTTGGAGGGCGTGAAGTACTTGGAGTACGGGGAGGGGTCGTGGTCCAGGGTGGCCGACGCCTTGTGGAAGACGCTCTTCCACGCGTCCTCGGCGTCCAGGTGGGGGTGCTCGGTGTGGACGCCGTGCAGGCCGTCGACTCCGTCTGGATGATCTGTCAGCCGGGGGCAGTCTCAGTCTTGATGTGAACGGCCACTCACGGAAGTAGTCAGCCATGAGCTGGTCGTCCTCCAGGGGGTGCTCGGCGCCGACGGCGATGATGGGCTTGTGCGTCTTCATCGTCTCAAAGTTCTCGGCCTTGCCGTTGGACTTGCGCCAGGCCATCTCCTTCTCCAGCACGTGGAAAAGCGCAACGGCGTTCTTGAGGCAGCTGGCGTCTCGTTAGTACGCCGGACCGCCGCACGGGGAGAGCGATGCGTCACTTGCCTCTGAAGTTCGACGTTGCCGTACGTAACGGAAATCATGGCCACCTCGAGCTCGTCGGGGTTGACCGAGAGCGCGAGAAGCATGGCCAGGACATCGTCGACGCCTGTCAGCATGTGTTGTTAGTCTTGTGACGTCGAGGCTCGGGGCAGTTCTCATTTTTTTTCTTACCTGGGTCGGTGTCGATAATGATGCGGTTGGGAGCCATGGTGAATAGAGGCAGTGAGTCAAAATTGGATATGAAATGCAGGTGTATCCAAAAGACTTGAGAGACTCGATGCCGCGCAGGATGGGAGCAAAGAGGCACGGGGGTTTAAGAGCGGATTCAAAACTACTTGTAAGCAGCGGAGCTGGCCGACGTTTCGGCTTATCGACCTTCGAAAGCCGAGAGATAATTCGTGGTGTTCCCCGTCTTTCGCGGTTCCCCAAGCCCATGACCATGACCCCTCTTGCCCTTCCCCTCCTCGCATGGTGGGGTGGGTGCCTGCGCAGGAAGCCGCGCTGGAGGATCCGGGTTAAGCCTAATCTGGTAGGCGTTGGAGCTTCATGACAGCTCCGAACCGCCAGGGTGGGTCGAGAGAGGTGCTCGAACAAGAGTCTCAACCACAGATCAATCGGGTTCTGCGCCGGATTGAAACAGCCCGTGGCCATGTTGTTTATCTCAGACAGGTAAGCTGACATCGGCAGGGTCTAGTCTGTAGGTTATTCCCAGCCCGGTGAGTCAATCATGTCCAGGGGATAGTTTGGCTGGTGAGTCAATCATGCTCATGGAATAGCTTGGCTGAACAGGCATGAGTACTATCAAAAAGCGATTTTTGCTTGCCCGTGGTAAGGGAAATAAAATGCCAACGAGCTAAACCTAAAGCGTACCATGCCTTCCCGCCCGGAGGCGCTACATATGAAACGGGACTAGCGTTCCGTGAGCGGCATCTTGCACGTGATATGGGCTCCTCCTTCCAGCAGCACAGTGCCGTACCGCAAGAGCAATCAGCGAATGCCCTCTAGGTAAGTACCCTGAGGGAGGTCGAATGGGCCTCTACACTTTACGGCTCAAAGAAATGCTGCACACCTGCTCTCCTTCCCCTTCCACACTGCAAACCTCAAACTCCTCCCCTCCCCTCTCGTCCCAATCGAAGCACCACGACCTCACCCTCCCCGCCGACCACTTCTATTGTCCCCAGAACTCCAGCACATCACCACCTCAATCTCTCCTATCGATAACCAGGAGGTAACGTGTTAACAACGGAGCCGCTCCACCACATCTACGAACCACAACCTCGCATCGTAATCCATCGGCAGAGCGACCCTGTCCTCGTCCCCTCGACCCCGACGCACCAGCGCACCTCGCACACCACGACCTGCAGGCCCTCCAATTTCTCCACAGAGCACAGAGAGCACGTCGCCCCCCTTGCTCACAGCTATCTGGTCATTGAAGCCACCTGGTAAGTACTCGATCACCTCAGCTTTTTTGCCTCCTCCCGTCGATCTGCGCTCCAACATCACAACCCGTCCATCAACTACGCAGTGTAACGCACCCGCGCACCTCTTCCTTTCTCTTCCTTCCCTGCACCATCCGAGCTGCACATTGTCGCCGACGGCCTGTTGCCTTTTCCGACTTGTTGAGAGAGCTCCTCCTCCCTGGTCATTTCCTACCCCTGTACGCATCACTTCCCCTTTCCACGCGCCGTCTGTCTTGAACCTTAGACCTTCTCCTTCACCTCTACCATCGGGCAAACTCGTTAACCAAGCTTGATTCATCCAGTGTCTGCACGATCCGAGCCGTTCCATTGAGCCATCAAACGCTTGGTCCCTCCCACGGAAGCTCTGACGCACCGATCAAGCTCTCCCCGGCCCTGCCCTCGAGAGGTTCACATTTCATCGAACATCTCCCCAGCCAACTCATCGGTCTCCCATATCGCTGGTCTCTTCCGATCAGCATTCCATCACCTCGACTCTCACAAGCCGCTCGGTCAACATGTCTTCCGAATATCTCACCACCTCCTTCGTGGGCGGTTGGGCCACCGTTCTCGCTATCGCCGGTGCCGTTGGTTACAACTACTACCAGAAGCAGAAGCCCGCCGCCGCGCCTTCCAAGAACACCCAGGTGCCCTGGAGCCCTCCCAAGAAGGGCAACCGCGCCAAGAAGCAGCGCCAGGAGGCCTACGCCACTGCTGCCCAGAGCACCCCCCGTGACGAGACACCACGTGAGGAGGCTGCCGCACCAAGCTCGAAGAAGAAGGAGCGGGATGAGGATGAGGACAACAAGGCCTTCGCGAGACAGATGTCTGGCGTCAAGGAGGGCATGAAGTTCTCCGGCAACAAGTCCGGCGCCGACAAGCAGAAGAACAAGCAGAAGTCTGTCAAGCAGCAGAGCCGCGCGGCCGAGCCCGCCTCGGAAGTCTCCAAGCCCGTCGAGCTGACGCCCGCCGTGGCCGAGGAGGCTCCCGCCCAGGAGGAGGAGGAGTCTTCTTCCTCCAACGCCGACGCCGACGACGACCGCTCCCCCGAGGTCAAGCCCGTCGACGCCAGCGGCGTCAGCGACATGCTCGAGCCCTCCGCGTCCGGCCCGTCCGTCCTCCGCCTCACCGACACCGACAAGCAAAAGTCCAAGCCCAAGGTCGCCAAGGTCGCTGAGCCCGCCGAGACGAAGAAGCAGCGCCAGAACCGTCGCAAGGTGGAGGAGCGCAAGGCCGTCCGCGACGAGGAGGAGAAGCTTCGCAAGATCGCCCTGGAGAAGCAGCGCCGTGGCGCCCGCGAGGCCGCCGGCATCCCTGCCAAGGACGGCTCTCAGTTCATGGCCGCCACCAACGGCGGCAAGTCTGCCTGGAAGGCCGGCAGCCCCAACGGCCAGCAGGAGGGCAAGAAGGAGACGATCGACGTCCAGCCCCTCGACACCTTCGAGACGGCCGACACCAACGGCACCGCCGCCAGCATCGCTCCCGCCCGCACCCAGAAGGCCGACTCGTGGAAGGCCTCGGCCCTCTCCGAGGAGGAGCAGCTCGAGCTGCTCCAGAAGGAGGACGACTGGGCGACCGTCCCCACCAAGTCTTCGAAGAAGGCCAAGAAGACGCAGAGCAGCGACACCGAGGCGCCCGCTCCCCCCAGCGCTCCTCCCAAGGAGGCCCGGCCCGTGCCCCAGCCCATCACCAACACCAAGAGCAACTCGGCCAAGGCGAACCAGTCCTACGGTTCCTTCTCCGCCCTGAGCTCCAAGGCCGACGACAACGCCGCCGAGGAGGAGCTGGAGTGGGAC
This sequence comes from Verticillium tricorpus MUCL 9792, assembly GCA_000732205.1. Lineage (NCBI taxonomy): Eukaryota > Fungi > Ascomycota > Sordariomycetes > Glomerellales > Plectosphaerellaceae > Verticillium > Verticillium tricorpus. The sequence continues at coordinate 5,791,890 of JPET01000001.1, read as the reverse complement.
GTCTAAAGGAGGGAGTGCGAAATGGGCGCATCTGAGGGGAACCGGCACCCTGGCCACCCAACGTCGTCGGACACGCACGCCATGATTGCCGCCGGGAAGAATGCGGCACGACTTGTTGTTCAATATGTACAAAAACCACGAGGGGACCCTCTTGCTACGACGGGCAGATGATTTCTCGCTCGCAACCACCAGAGCAAGGGGTAGGCGGGCAGGCAACAATGGTGAGAGGGGGAAAAGCACGGGGGCGCTTCTCAGTCCTCCCGCGCAACACACTGAGCACGATGGGAGGGCATGGCGGGCTGGATGGAGCAATCGGAACCCCCTTTTTTTACTTTTATTCCCAAGTGTGTTCGCGCTTGACTTTCCGGGGCCGCCCATCTAAAGTCTTCCATTTTTTCCCCCGGCTCAGCCGCGCCTAGGGGGGAGAGCCTGGGCAGACTTTTGTTCAGCTCTCGCCTGGGGAGGCGCCACAAAAGGGAGTTGCGCGAATCATTTGGGGTTTCGCGCGCACATGAGCCAGACAGCTTTCATAGGTCATCAATTCTTTGCTTACACGGGGTTGTGATGTGATGGGTTCGTTCCTGCGTTACTGTGCATGGTGGTCTCGAGATTTGGTTGGGCGTGAGACTGAGGGCTTTAGGTTGTAAACATGTCACAGATGATTGACGCAGAGGTCTCATGGAGGCGCCGTCGACGCTTACAGGTCAACGAGGCTCCTGGTCGGTCATGCGTAGACGGGCGTGCTCGAGAACACGTCTGCGAGACTGGCTCGTTTTCCATCGAGGAAGACGCCACCAGGGGCAATGCTGGAGCACAGCCAGGCGTGCCGTTGCGAATAGAACCCAACCCGGTCACGTTTCCAGTCGTGATTCGAGGTGGCTCGACAACGACCATCGGTCAAGGCCCGCTCACACATCCTGCTCACAGCACAGCGCAGCATATTCGTCACAAGCAGGCCAGCGCACAGCACAGCACAGCCGCCAGCCGCCGGTTGACGCCAGCAGGAACATGCCGTCTGCCACGCAAGCGCATCGTCACCGTCAGAGCACACCGCACTCTCGGGCTCTCACGGGTCGTCGGGGCCGGCCCACACCGACGGAGAGAAGGGGGGGCGCTTTCAGTCCGCGCGGTTGCTGAGTGGTGGCCCCGACAACCCACGGGGAGGACATACGCAAGGAGCGAGATTGGCCGGCGGATCGTGCCAGGGACGAAGGGGGGCCTATTCGTAAAGGCGATTGGCAGGGCGGGACTGTCGTGCAGGTCTTGGCCCCTTGCAGCTTGTCTGGCGCTGCCCTGGGGATTGGGGGGGGGGGGATGCAATGGGGATTGGGGAGAGAGAGAAGGGCCGGAACTGGGACACGCGGCGATGTGGGCGCGATGATGCCGCGAACGCTGGTCCGGTTCTGGTGCTCGCTGCTGGCTGCCCTGCTTTTTGGCTGGCTGCCTTCGGGCATGATGAGCCTGCGGGCGGACGGAGCGACCGGGGCCAAGGCGGTCTAACGCGTGCCGAGAGTTCGCTGGACTGGCTGACTGGCGATGGGGGCAGGAGGGAGAGACGTTTTCGTGGGCGCGCGGCGGGGATTGAGTTCACTTGGTCGCTTGGGAGGGCGGGGGAGGGGAGGGGGGTGCAATGCGGATGGGGGCTAGATGATGCCGGATGCTGGGTGCTGGATGCTGGGAGCGAGTGACGACGACCATGATGGCTTGGGGAGCGTTCGCGTCTGCATTGATGAGAAATGCGAGGCGAGAGGGTTGCTCCCTGGAGCGAGGGTGGTGTTGTTCCCTCATGCGCCTTGGACGTAAGGCCTGGTGCCGTGCTGTGCTGTGCTGTGCTGTGCCGTGCCGTGTGCTGTGAAAGGCGAGGCGGTGGGCGACTACTTGCTGCTAGCTGCAGTGAAGGGGGGCGTCGAAAGAGGAAAGTTGCGTCGAAATATTGCTCTCGTTCTCGTGGTCGTCCGATGCGATGCATGCAAGGCGGTGGAAATAGGAATGGAGGGAGGGGGGGTGTTCTCGGAAAGAGGCCGGGTAGAGAGAGAGCTCTGTCCCAAGAGGCTGGTGGGCGCTTGTGATTTACCCGGCGACCTTCTTTTTCTCTCAGTCACCGACCGGACACCCCTCATGCCAGCGCGCGGCCTTTTTTGCCCATTCCACCACCCTTCCGTGTTCTTCACCTCGAGGGGCCTCACGACGGAGGGGCATGTTGATTCCCAGCGGCGGCCGGAGAGGAAGTCGAGCGGCGCCGGATGGCAGGGTAGCCAATGCCTGGGTCACATCCATCGGACATGGGTCCCAGCGATCGTCCGCAGCGCGCGCAAACGAAACACGGACATTCAGGAACACGACACAACCCAGCCCAGGGTTGACACCTGGGTGGGCTATCGATGACTATCGACGACGAGTGTCGACGACGTCCCTGCGGCATCTCCCAGTCGTCTGGGTGACTAGCGAGTTCCTGGCCCCCTCTTATCCTCGACCGGGGGGTTGAGTGGTTGAGTGGTTGAGTTCGGGTTCGGGTGTCTCTGGCTATCAAGGCAGGTGTCTTTGGCCATCAGGGCAGATGGATATGTGATGCCTGTCGAACGAACGCGACTTTTATTCGAGGGAAGCTAAACGCTAGTCGAGGATCGAGAGGGACCGAAGATAGGGGACGCAATCTCTCTGTGGCAGAGAACGAGCGCCGAAACGAGGTGGGACCTCCACTAAAGAAGATGAGACCCCTCCCCGCCTCGCTCGCCCTCCAGGGGCCCCAGAAGAGACCCCCTCCCCACCCCATTGACCCAAGCGACGACCCCCAGGCGACGACCCAGGCGACGACCCAGGCGACAAATAGCAGTAGAGGCCACCCGTAGCGGCTGCCTATGTCGGAAAAGCCCCACCCCCAAATCAACTCAATTACGCCCCCGGCCTGCATCTGCCCAGGCGTCGTCACTGCACCACGCCAACCCCCCCACCCCCTGACCCCTGGCTCGGATCTGCACCTCCCCCCAATCGTTCCCGTCCTCTGTCTGTCTGTCTCTCTGTCTGCCTGCCTGTGACCTCTCGTCGTTCACCTCCCGTCTTCCCAACCTGGAACTGCTACCTGTACCACAGCAGGCACGGGCTGGGACGACGCCTTCACTTCCCTTCCCGTCACCCATACCACCCCCCAACATCCCTCTTCCATACACCACACACCTCCCCCTCTTCTTTGTCATTCTTCCGCTTCCCACACAATCACACAAACATCCAACTATACCATCCGGCGCCCGCTCCAAATCACTCCAGCATACTTACGCAAGCGACCGTAACTGTCGGCTCCCGCGGCCTTTGCACCCTCCGCCACCGATTGCGTCGCAACCCCCTAAATAGCAATCGCTCTGAAACTCCGCCCTCTCACGGGCCTCAACTCTGCCTCTCTCTCTCCGTTGTTCGAATCGCCCTGGACCTGGTGAACATCTGCACGAAACAAGTCGGGAGACACGCCCCACGAACCGGACTGGACATTGGGTCTGGTACCTTGGCCTCTCTGCGCCGTGCTACAACACCACCCACCACCAACCTCTGGAGGTTGACCTTCGACTTTCGACCTTCGACTTCTCACCTCGACCCCCGACTTCTCACCACCCGCTCAATCGCCTGTCCCAATGACCTGCCGCCCTCACACTCCCTTCCGGTGCGCACTTTCGAACTCTCTCCGCTCTACGACACGGCAACAGCCCACCCCAATGCTCCCCGGCGCGCCCCAGCTGTCTTGACAACCTGAACCCGACCCCGACCCCGAAGACAACCCGTGGCGCACGTGAACCCCCCCCGCCCGCCGCAACCATGTCGCTACCCGTGGCCATCCAGTCGGTCATCTTCTACTACCTGGCCTGCACCCCGTGCAACGATGCGAAGGGACGATACAGGGCCAAGCAGAAGGCCAAGAAGGACCGCGAGAAGAAGACGCACCTCGAGATGGAACAGCCCGGTCTCTATGCGCACCCATCACCTTTCAACACAAATCCGTACTGGCAGGAGGAGATCGACATTGGACCCAAGCTCCCCAAGAAGACCGCCACCAAGAACTCGAGCCAGCGAGGCCTCAACAGCGCCGGCACCAGCGCCGGCCGCGATAGCACCTCGGCCAGCCTGACCTGCACCAGCTCCAACCTCGACCACAGCACGACAGGCCGCACCAGCCCCACCATCATCCCCGAGGACGACGGCACCAGCACGTCCGGCGACGGCTGGAACAAGACGAGATACCAGCGCGAGGACGAGGAGCTCTGGGGCAACGACCTGACCAAGATGGGCCATAAGCTGGTGGACAACATCGTCAAGGCCGGCAACTCGGCAGGCCGCATGATCAAGGCCGAGCTGGGCAAGGAGAGGCAGGTCACCGAGGAGGAGCGCCGCGATTTCTACTTTACCCCCAAGAACCCGCCCGTCAACGAGTACCACCCGCCCATCGTCGGCAGCACACCCGCGCACAAGAACGCGCTCCAGTGGATGCTGCAGCCTCCGCCCACAGCCAAGCTCATGGAGGGCCGCGTGCCCGTCAGCCGCGCCAAGAGCTCGAGCAGCGTGGCCAGCAGGGGCAGCCGCGCCAGCAAGGCGAGCAGGACCCCCGGCGGCACGGAGGACGCCTCGCTCGCCCGCCTGGTTCGGGAGAAGGCGCTGCAGGAGAAGCTGCGCAAGAAGGAGACGCCCTCCGAGACAGAGCTCATCGACGCGCTGATCGGCTCGCGGTCCAGGCAGACGACGGTCTCTAGCCGAGGCCGCAGCATGCGGAGCCGCAGCCTCTCGCTGGAATCGGAGATGTACTCGGAGCCGTCCACCGACAGCGAGCTGGTCGAGCGGAGGAAGCACGCCCGTCGGCAGCCCCACTACCCCGGGTCGGACGACTCGAGCGACGAGGACGACGCGGACGCGCTGCGGCAGAGCCGAGACTCGCTCCGCGCGCGGGGCTCGGCGCGCGCGGCGCAACGGCCCAAGCTGGGCACCATCCGGAGCTCGGGGACGGAGGGCAGCCACACGCCACGCGCGGCCCTAGCCGCCAAGCCGACCAACACGCGGGCGGAGAGCATCACGCCGCGGCCCTCGTCGCCGACGACGCCGGCCAAGGCGCACCTCGTGGCGACCACAGTGGACAAGAACGACGAGAACCAGAGCATCCCCGCCGGGTTCTAGGACGACAACTGGTGGGGCCGCGCGCCCGCCAGGCCGTTCTCCCCCTTTCTCTACGAAATCCCGTTTCCTTTCTTTGTCATGCATCATTTCCGAGAGCATAGCGTTTAGGGTTTTTTCTTGTGTTTCTTCTCTCTTTTTTCTCTCGTTCCAGTTTGTTTTCAGGCGTCCGGGGGCCGTTTGGCGGTTCATCACTAGCAAGCATATCGGGCGTTGGGGTAGGCTGCCGTTTCAAAAGGTGCTCGCTGGCAGGCAGGCAGGCAGGCGGTTTTCGATAGTGCAGGCGTTACTTGAATCGAACCAAGTCTAGCATGGTGCCGCTCATGAGTGACCTGGTGACACGTCGGCTCCGTGACTCGAAGACGACAACGACAACGCCGGTTCAGTACACGACGGCTCCGTGACTCGAAGATGACAATGACAACGCCTGTTGAGCGACGCGCGGATCAAAACACCAGCGCTCGCTCAGCGACCCGCAGATGAAGGACTTGTTTTGCTACTTTTTAGCTGTCCGTGGCAGACGACTGCCGTTTTTTGGTATAATCAATTCCCCGGGCCCAGGCCCATCCCTAACGCCTCCCCAATGCAGCCAGCCCCATGCAGGTACGTCGTCGCTTCGTGGACCGAGCGGTCGTCCCGGTGACGCCGCGGGTCGGAGCGATCAGAGGTGCATCCCTCCGTCGTTATCGTCATCGCCCAGCTCCCGCATGCGCTCCTCCATGGCCCGCCGCAGCTGCTCGTCGTCCAGCCGGCCGGCCGTGGGCGGCGCCGCCGCACTCGCGCCTCCGGTCGTGGTTCCGTTTGGAGAAGCAGCAGTGCCAGCACCAGTACCAGCAGCAGGAGCAGGAGCAGCACCACCACCAGCGGGCTCGTCGTAGCGCAGGACGCCCCCCCGGATGGTGCCGACCTGGAACGTGCCGTCCGACCAGGCGGGGTGGCGGCCGTCGGCGATCCTGTCCTCCTCGAGGCGGGCGTCGCGCAAGCCGTTGGTCACGGGGGCGACGTCAGCGTCGGCGTCGGCGTCGGCTTGCGCATCCGGGGCGTCCTCCTTGGTGGCCTCGAACTCGCGCCAGCTGCAGCCGCGCGTCTCGACTTCGGCGCGGATGAGGGCGATGCGCTCGTCCATGCGCAGGATTACGGCCTCGTTCTCGCGGATGGCGTCGGCGCAGTCGGGGTCCGGGGCGGAGCCGGGGGGATCGGTGCCCAGGGCGTACGGCAGCAGCTGGATGTTCGAGGTGCGCAGGTGGGAGATGGAGTTGCGGATCTCGAGGACCTTGAGGTGCAGGGTCGGCAGGGAGAGCGGGGGGAGGGCGGCGGCGAAGCGCTCGGGGGCGATGGGCGTCGTGTCGGCTGTTGTCGTGGGGCGGGACATTGCGGTGGTGTGGTGGTGTGTGAGGTGTAGTATGACGAGGAGGGAGGAGGGGTGAAGTGATGTTGGAGGTGGTTGCTTTTGCTAGGTAGGTAGGTAGAAGGAGCTTGACGACAACCGCCTGCCTGGACTCCCGATCAGTGATGGCAGTTGCGTAGGTCCCTACGACCTGCCCTACAGCGATGGCGGGGTCCTGTGGGTCCGCTCCACCGACGCCCCGGCGTGTTCCCTGATAAGATAAGCCGCGCAGCTGCAGCAGCACCACCAGCAGCAAGAATGGGACGACGAGCGTTGGAGAAATTCATGACGCCGCCCCGTCGAAGCTACCACCTCGAGTGACGTATCACGACCACGACCAACTCAACCCACACGGCCTGCTTCCTCGTCACCACAAGCCCACGACAGCCCGAGGCGTCCCCTGACATGCCGTCCCGGCCCCGTGAGCCATGAACGCCCCCTTCGGTCTCCTCCCGCGGCCGCTCCTCCAGCTGGGCCTGCGTACCGTCTGCGGCCCGACCTCCTCCCGCGCCCTCGCGACCAGGCTGCTCTCGACCTGCAGCCTCTCCCTCTCCCAGACACACACGCCCGCGCGCTCCCTCGACGGGCCGGCGAGGCGGCTGCCGCACCTCGGCCTCGCCCAGACCCAATGGCCCGCCCCGAGGACCTACGCCACGGCGCGCACCATCGTCATCGACCGCTACGAAGACCTGCCTGACCACTATGTCGACAAGGACGGCCTGCCCTTCCGGGAGACGGACCTGACGTCCGCCGAGGTCAAGAAGATCTTCGGTCCCCGGACCAAGAGCGTCAATGCCAATAGGCTGCTGAGGATACTGCACGGCCGGAGGGTCGCCGGTACCCTCAAGGACCCGGCCTACAGCGGCAACACCTACTCCTTCACCAAGGACGAGAAGCTCAGGGCCATGGCCTACCTGCGCAACATGGTGCCCGTCGACGAGGTTCTCAATGAGGGTCTTCGTGCCGAGGATGAGCTGCGGGAACTCGAGCGCGAAGCCGCCGGCGAGGCCGCCACCGACGAAACCGCCGCCGCCGCCTCCTCCTCCTCATCGTCACCCTCCCCCGACACTCCGGCTCAGGACGATATCAAGAAGCTCCGCCGCAAGTCTGACTCGGTCTACGGCGACAGCGTCTTCGACTCGATGCGCGCTAAGAACATCGCCCGGCGCGAGGAGCGGGAGCGCATCGAGGCCGAGGAGCGCGCCGAGCGCGAGCGCGCCAACCCGGGCCCCCTCGCAAAGCTCTCCGACGGCCAGCCTCGCCAGCTCTCGCCGCAGATGCAGAAGTGGACCGACGCCGCGACGTCCGACCTCGAGGCGCCCCCCGAGATGACGCACTTCGAGCGCCTCCTGCCGGCCACCACCCTCGTCGTCCTGCTCCTTGCCGCCCTCGCGGGCTTCGCCGCCGTCTACACCCCGCCCAGCCAGCACGACCGCCTCTTCCCCGAGGTCTCCCTCGCCACGGCCACCGTCGGCGCCCTCATCGGCATCAACGTCCTCGTCTATCTCGCCTGGCGCGTGCCCCCGCTCTGGAAGTTCATGAACCGCTACTTTCTCCTCGTCCACGGCCTGCCGCGGCCCTCCTCCCTCGTCCTCGCCTCCTTCAGCCACAGCAGCCTTCTCACCCACCTGCTCCCCAACATGGCCGCCCTCTGGGTCCTCGGCACCCTCCTCCACGAGGACGTCGGCCGCGCCAACCTCATCGCCATCTACGTCGCCTCCGGCGCCGCCGGCTTCCTCGGCAGCCTCTACTGGCTCACCCTGCGCGGCCACCTCCTCTACTCGTCGCTCGGCGCCTCGGGCGCCGTCTACGGCCTCGCCGGCGCCTACTTCTGGCTCCACCGCTTCGACCATTTCAAGATCCTCGGCTTCCCCCCCGCGCCCCTCGAGGGCCCCCAGGGCCTCGCCTTCCTCGGCCTCGTCGTCGGCGTCCACATTTTCGCCTTCCTGCGGCCCAAGATGACCGTCGACCTCATGTCCCACATGGCTGGCATGGCCGCCGGCATCCTCGGCGCCTCGCTCGCCCGCCGCCGCACCGCCCCCGCCGACGCGAAAGGGGTCGACCTCGTGCGGGACGTGCGTGTGACGACGACATCCGCCGGCGAGAAGGGCGCGTCCTCGTGACGAGACTACGGGACCGTGCGGTTCGGAGACGCCATTCATCTGTATAACATGGGACAGCGGAGTTGATTTACCGGCGCATATACGGCCGTCTTGTTTTCTGTAACACTTTCTGGCAGGATAAATGCCCTCGGCATCTTGGGGTACCATTTGTGAATGCATATCTTTTCGGTAGTGGTGCTCTCCTCGTGGTATGCGGTTGAGCACTATGGGGTTATGGGCCTGGTGCGCCGCAGAATTCAACCATCAATGGAACAACACCGGCTGCTTCGTGACGTTTCCCGACCAGAGAGCCGGGGCCAGTGTATTCATGCCACCGCACGATACGGCGGCTTGGCACTCGTAGATGTGACCGGGCTACGCACTCATCAACAGGCGTCCAGCCCAGCCTCGAGAGCTCAAGAGGGCCTCTCGGACATGCCTATCAACTTGGCTTCACATAGGATGATGTAGGACACCATCTCATCTACTCATGGCCATGCTGTCAAGAACCATTGTGTTATGGTTTCGGTGCAGTAATAGGACAGCCATCGATCTAGGAAGACGCATCGTTCCGTTGCGACCCGTGTGCTCAACCACTGTGCACGGCACAGCATACGTGTCGTTGGCTCTGATTCAGGGGCTATTCCACGCTGCTGGGTCGACGTCGAGCAGCCAACACGTGTGCAGCGCTGCCCGGGATTCTGGTTCCCGTGGACAGCCTTCATCACGCAGCATGACTGCAGCTCCTCCCGAGCCCAGACAACCGGATCATGCAGCGGCACACCATCTTCTCATGTCTTGCAAGAGGCTCAGCCCTCCCTATCGGTCCCGAGAACATGGCCCTGCCTGCAATCACCCTCGTGTCAGGCTCGCCAACCCAACACCCGCAGCCTTCGATCCACGACCTTCCCCAGGCACTGTGTGTTGGTGGCTGGCTACCCCCAGCAGGTAACCAGCGCAACGCACCACCAACGGTTTGCCACTCGCTGTCCCAAACCCCCTTCCCAGAGGAGCGCTCGTGTTTGCTTCCCCGCGGTAGGCGGCTCAGCGCTGTCACGTCTCATCACATGACCTTGGCATCCCCAGGGTCGCAGATGAGATGCCACTCCGAGCCAGGTCGCCGAGGAGCCGCCAAGTGCGTAGGGCCGCGAGGTGTTGGCCGCCAGCGGAAGGAGCCGGGGTCGTGGTCCGTGGTCTGTGGCGGGCGGGAGCGACAAGCTAGACTTGTCGGCTCCATTCTCGACGATGCACGAGTGCATGGTTCTCGGGTCGCGGAACGCTCGTCTCGACGGCTATTTTCGAGTCGTCGAGTCGAGCAAGCCACATGGTGCGATTGATGCGCTGGAACAGCACTCGTGGCAGCCCGGACACGCCGAGCAGGTCGAGCCAGGCGCCCGGGGGCGGCACGAGGTTACAGCCAGGCCTCAATGATGTGACGAGAGGTGCAGCCCGTCACAGCTGAAGCCAAGGGGGTGATATGCAAAGCAGACGTGCAGGTGTCATTGCTGACAACAATAACCAGACAGGCGGTCGCTCATCAATCAATCACATCCAACCCATCACATCACCAACTGGATGGTGGTCTAGACTCGAGGGCTCGCGGAGCCGGATCCGCCGCTTATTAGACCTAGACCCTTTGACAAGACAGGGTGAGAATGGACGGTGTTCGTGAACTGGGCTGGCTGCGCGCTGGGGTGCGCCCCAGAATCAATTTACCAACCACCAGCTGAACGAGATGACATCGCTGGGGTTCGGGACATGTAGGTGGGCGTCTGGTCGCGAGGTGACGGTCGAGGAATCTCTCGAAGATGAACAAGTCGTAGCGGAGCGGAATCTCCCACTCTGAGAAATGGACGACGGGTCTTGCCATCGGCGTATCATCTATATCTGTGCTGCTAAGCCGCAACAGAGCAGGGACAGACCTGGCTGCGTGTCTTGCTCTGGAGCCGCCGGACGGGAGGCCGCACAACCGTGAGGACGCGGTGGGCAGCGTTGCAGTGGGAGTGGCCACAGTAATGCGCCGGGGCTGTCTGCGTGTGCAAGTGTCGGGACTTCAGGTCGTCAGGACGGGCTGACGCTTCAGCGCGGTGATCAGGGTGCAGGAGGTGTGTTCCCCGTCATGCCGATGGTCCAAGAGATTCATGATAGCCCGATGATGTTGTGTTGAATCCCCCGCCATGATACTCCAGGGCGATGCCAGCCTGGTCCATTCGACGATGAAGCCATCCGCTCAAGTTTCCTCGGGAAGCCTTTTTTGTGCAAGGGTCGTCCCGGATAGATTAGGGACTGTCGCCGGTCGCACATGGACGCACAGCACAGGCTCAGGCCCAGGCTGTTGGCTTGCTCGTGTGCCACGAGCCAGATCGTGGCCCTCGCGTGGGTGCCGGGGCCCCATACCTCCAGGCCAGAAGCAGCCTAGCCACTGGAGAGCGCTTGGGACCTGGAGCTAGCGAATGTCAGGAACGGGCACGGCGCGAGGAGGGTGGGTTGGCGCGCCGCGGCATTGGTGGGATGCCGATGTTAGTGGTGAGGACAGCGCTGAAGATCCAGGGGTCCGTCGACTTGTTGGAAGCTGAGAGCATACCAGCACCAAAAGTCATGCCACGAGCCACAGTAGAGTGAAAACAGACAAAGTGAAGCCTGGAAGACACTGGGTCAACAACAACCCTTGCTGCTTTGGGAACACGGAGCTGAGCCAGCAAGACCAAGACATGCATGATCTGTACGTGTAAGACGCCAGCGAGGAGTGGACGCCAACGAACGTACCTTGCATGGCTCTGGCTTGCCTGGGTCCTTCTCTCCATGCCAACCGTATTTAAGACCTCGTCCCCCTTTTTGGCGTTCGCTCGGAGGCAAGGGCCCCTCATCTCGCCTACCTACGCAGCGGTCGTCGTCGTCATCGCCATCCCAAGGAGATCGATCCTCCTGGGCTACTGACTTATTGACCCTTTTGTTTGACGACCAAGTGCCAGGAAACTGACGCAAAGGCAGACCCGGGCGTCCAAAAACGTTGACGATCAACATTGCCCTATCCTCATTCGAAGCCCCTGCTCTGCCCATCTCTCCTCTCTCTCGCGCCCCGGTCCCTGGCTGCCAGGGCAGTGGCCTGTGGGCTGTGGAGTACAGGTCGCTGTTCGCCGCGCTGACCGTGAGGTGGGAGACGGGACAGAAACGAACCATGACAACGCTGGGTCTGTCATCTTTGGGCGTCGTATCACGTCGCGACTCGGGGGCTCGCGAGGCCAGGAGGCATGGGCATGGGACTCCCTGGTCGAGGCAGAGCCAAAGCCCGAGTCCAAGTAAGAGCCAGAGCCAAAGTTGCTCGAAGGGGGGTGCGACCGCGGAGGCTGAGCATGGCCTCATAAGGTTCCTCGACACCGATATGGTCGGCAGATCTCGTGTTGACTCGGTTCCTGCGTCTGCGTCGACTGCCGCTTTCGCTTCCATGTCTGCTCCTGGTCCAGCGGCTTCGGCGTCGTCGTCGTCGTCGACTTTTCTATTTTCTGCTCGGTCCAGCCTGGCTTCGATTCCTTCATCACACTCGGCAGCGTCCGTGTTTAATAATAATACAACAACAACAACAACAACTTCTTGGTCGCCTTCAGCAATCGCGGTCTCGACGGATTTTAGCAGCACCAGCAGCGGCAGCAGCACCAGCGCCGGCAGTTTCCACCCCAGGGCACTAAGCAACAGCAGCGGCAGCAGCACGAGCACGATCAACGTTGGCAGGAGCAACGGGAAAGGGGCAGCTATCACCACAGGCGCTACTTCCCCTTCACTTTCCCCTTCCAGGACGATGCCGTCGGCCACGACGGCAACTACGACTGGCGGCAGCGACGGCGCAAGAATCAGAAACAGAACCAACCTGGAAGGAGCGGCCGGCGTGCAAACCCAGCTGCTAGACTGGAACTCCACCACGACTTCCCTTTTCAATCTAGACGCACAGTCGCAGCTGTCTCGCCGATCGCAACTCGATTACCCAGCCCCAGCTCCAGCTCCAGCTCCAGCTCCAGCTTTAGCTCATGATCTCGAGCATGGTTTCAGGCACGACTTTGATCGTGATCGCGTCCACGACTGGAACCTGAAGACACATCAAGGGTCCTGGGCCCACGACTGGCATGATCTCTCACCACCCCCATCGCTGCACTTGGGCTTCAACCAGGATCGCCGGCCTTCGTCGTCCAGAAGCCATCACTTCCAGTGGCCCAGGCGAGGCAGCAACACGACGCATGATGAGCTTCTGGCGCTCCCCTCGGAAGGTCGCATCAGCTCCGAGTCGGCCATGACGATTATCGGTCGCCGTAGCAGCTACGACAGGAACACTCTCAAGGGCGACATGCAGGGCACCAGCCGAGACGCACCTGCAGGTCAGGGTCAGCATGAGCAACAACAGCAGCCCGGCGATATCACGGCGACCATGACGAGGCAAGAGTTCGAGGCTCTCCCTCCCACCATCCAACGCAAGGTATGTGTCTCTCTGGGCATGTCCCGGCTTCCTGTTTACCGTCTCATGTCTCATACTCGCGTGTCTTTGCTTTTCTTTTTACCCGCTTTCTTCCCTTCTGTCGCTCGCACGCTCCCTTCTGACGCTGCTTGACAACCCCCCCGTCCTGTCTCCCCGTTGCCCAATCTGGCCAAGCAGCTGGAGTGCATCTGCAGCTAGCTGCACCTACCTGCCTACACCTGCCTGCACCCACTGCCTTGCACGCCCCCAATCCCGAAGGGCAGAGGTGCCCAAGTGCAAGTGCAGCACATAGGCAAGGCCCCCCACCCTCCCCCCTCCGCCTCTTTGCCCCCCCAAGACCCCGGCCCGCCCAACTTCGCAAAGCCAGGCGAGGCTCTGGGCGCTCGGGCTCGTGTGATTTGGCAACCCGCGACAGATAATTTCAATCTGCTGAGGTGTGCCCGACTCGGTCATGGGCAGGAGCATGGGCATGGGCGGTGTCCACCCTCATCAGAAGTATGTTCTGGCCATGCCCGTTGCTCTGGCTCGCTGCAGGCTGCTGGCTGCATCACTGTCAACCTGCCTGATGATAAGGGATCATCGCCCCCAAAGGTGCCATCTCTACCCACCACCCCATTCCTCCACCCATCCCATCCATCCATCCGTCGCCTTACACCGAGTACGACGTTGCTGCTGTACTTTTAGTACCCAGCCCACTACAGTTGCGACCCCCTACTGGGGCGACAGAGATACGCGCCGACCGTCACAGCTAGCGTCTTCGCTCATCACCCTCCACATCCACCCAAACCCCACGGCAGACGGGACGGACGGACAGACGAACAGACAGACACAAGCGGCAGGCCTGGTATGGAACCTCAATGATCGACCCAGGCACCCTCAATATTCCCCATCGTGTCCCTCCTCCCTCCAATCGCCGCTGCCCGTCCCACCACACTCCTTTCTACCTCATCCTCTCCTCCCCTTCTTCTGCCGAAAGGCCTTGTCCTGCTGCACCCGGCCCAAGACCCTGCCAGTCTGCTCTGCCCCCCTCACCCGCCAAGCGACGTCTGTGGGCGCGAGGCACCTCGCCTGCATGAGCGTTGCGGCCTGGTCTCGAGCTACCAAGCTTCCTCTACCTGTTCGCGTCCGCTCTGAGCACTGATGTGACTGACCGACTCGACGACGGGAACTTGGGCCCTCTGGTCCGTTGCGCTTGACATGCAGGTCCCGCATCCAGCATTCTCACCCCCTTACGCTGCGTTCCTGCATTGAGACATTCTGTTTCTTCCCACTGCTGTTATTGCTCCTCTGCATTCCCCCCCTCTTTTACCAACACCTCCTGCTCCTTCAAGACCTTCGTCCCAAGACATGATATCCGATCTTCGTACTAAAACCGTTCGCCCCGCCCGCAGTACTTCTCGTCCCTCGAGCGCCTTCGCTTCGCCCAACTGCCCCCAACCGACTTAGACCAACCTGCCGCCGCCCCCCTCACCAGCAACGCGAGCACCAACTTCACCGCCACCAACCTCGATAACCTCACCCTTTCTAGCTTCAAGAGGCGAAGAAGGAGGTCATCGCGGATCGTCTCGGATCAAAACCCCAGTCGTATCAACAGGAGATCCTCCCGTCGCCCCTCCTTCTATGCGAACCTCCCCGAAAAGATCAAGCGCCAGCACTTGACGAGCGAGGAGCAGATCGTTGTGGCCAGACTGCGAAGGCACAATATCAAATTGGCCTCCCCCAACGAAACGGTACGCAGATCCGGCCGAAGAGCCTCCAACGTGGCCATCCCCGACAGCCTGTACAGCCCAACCCTGGTTCCTCCTCGACCTCAAACCATGGAGACCCACGAATCGCAACCTTGGATCCCCGAGGCTGTCAAGAAGGGCCCAGACTCGTTTTACGACAGCTTCAGGTGGCTGGAGGAGGACGACGAGCTCGATCTGCGCTTGCATCTTGACGACTATCATGCGAACCTGCGACAAGAACTCCCGCCGCCTACCAAGTCACGTAGGCCGTCCTTCCGTCGGCATCTCTCGATCACCAAGGTTCCCTTTGGACGCTCCTCCATCTCCTCCAGCCGCCCGGGTACGACGCACGCGACGACGCCGACATCACCAGCGCATCCCCCGAGCAGCCCATTGGCCAACCCGCCTGCACACACTCGGCGCAAGTCCAGAGCGCTCTCGTTGATCTCACCCAAACAGAGCCCCAAAGACAAGATGACAGGCTTCGATCCCGCCGCAGCTCATTACCAGGACCCCGAAGCCCGCCAGAAGCTCAAGCTCTACCTCGCGTCCCCCCTCAAGTTCGACGAGGCTGTGCAGTACGGATTCCCCTCAACAGAGGGCGCTGTCAAGGAGACGAAGCAGTCCGAGGACGAAATCATCGTGCCCAAGATGCAACAGAACCCGCGCACCTTCCTCGCAGACGACAAATCCTCTATTTACAGTGACGAGCTGTCTGCCGCCGAGTCGGATTCGCCAAAGACGCCTCATGCGTTTGAGAAGCCAAGCGTTCGCCCTCTCCGGGTGCATGCCGAGTCTGACGGACCAGGCAAGCTGGCCGACGACACTTCAGGGGCCCCTTCCTCCAGGGAGATGACGTTGCGCATGACCCTCACCAGACCCGACCTTCGGGCCAACGAGGAGCAGATTTACGGCTGGCAGCAAAAGGCCAACATGGCCGGCCGCAAGTCAACGTCCAATGCCCTCAAAGAGGATTTCGACCCGGTGACCTGCGCCAGGGAAGGCAACTCAAAGGAGAGTTTCGAGAGGCAGTTTGCCGCCATGGATCAGTGGCACTCCCAGGTCAACGAGCGCGGGGTCATGAAGCGGTTCTGGCACAAGGTCCGACGAGCCCCGTAGTCGGTCGGGCGATCGATTTTCACGACATTTTCCTTTACCGAGCGAGCGTTGCAGCGTCCTTTGCGGCTTGACGACTCTGGTCATCATCTTTCCCTATACCCTGTATCTGTATACCAACTACTTAATACGCACCTCGGTCCCTCCATCTTTCTCGCTCACTTTCCTTCTTCTCCTTTGTCTTGGAAGCGGGCTTGCTTGGGATACTCGCACTAGTTAGGCGATTGGCGTTGTACCGCGACACACTACAACAGCATGGAACAGGCGTTGGCTGGACTTGACTCTCGGGCCTTCAGCATCATTGCTTTTTCTCCTCCCCACCCCACGCGGGTGGATTGGCAGGATCGGGAGCGAATCGCAGGGGATAGCCGGCGGCATTTGAACCTACTGTTTACCTTGACGAGGCGTCATGACGCTCGTTTGCCAATACAAGCACATGGGGCTTCTCCCCTTCCCCTCGAACACGTTGCCGCACGCCGTGACATGTAACACGCCGTCGCTCAGCCCAGGTGACGAGGGCAGCCTGGCAGGCATATGCCTCCCCGTCACACCGGAATCTCGTGTCGGCCGCGTGTGGACCCGCGAGCAGCGCTGCTGCTAGTCGACTAGCGGCCCAGATTGTCCAGGTCCAGCGCTCTTGGGAGGTGGGTTGGTGACGAAAGGGCCCAAGAGTCGATAGCAGAGCGCCTCGTCCGGTCCCCGCGCTGGGGAACCCGGGCCATAGCTGGCGGAGCTATGCTGCAGAGCGCACGCATGCTGTCTCTCGCACGACCGGAAGGTCACGCTGGGGTGACGCCCTGTGAGACGAGTGCAACGTGAGGAGGAGGGGGGCTCCCGGCGGGCGTGCTTTTTCTCTGTGGACCAGCACGGGGGAGACAGCGCAACGATGTGCCGCTGATGGGGATGGCCCTCGCTGGCAAGACGTGATGGGGGACCGCCGGACGATCAGCGGGTGCGGGCGATCGGCGCCGTCTGCTCCCTGGGTGCGTCCATCGGGGGTCATGGAGGGGAGAGGGCGAATGGTCGAGAGGGCCTGTTGCAACGTCTGCAGCCGACGTGGGGCGGTGTCTCGGATGCTTGGATGGCAGGACGTTCGCTCGACGCTCGGATCGCCAGCGGCAGTCGGGTTTTCCTTTTTTCTGATTTTACCCCCCTCCTTCTACCGTGCCTTCGCGGAGGGAAATTTTTCGTCGCGACGACGCGCCCTTTCCTTACCAATGCCAATGATTCACGCGTGATAGTGTTCGCTCTCGGGTTCCCGATGGTGGTCCCCGAGAGTCTGTGTGGCCCGCCGGCAAAGGTGTGCCTAGGCCGACTGGCGTGTGTGTTTTGGCCCGAGAGTGTGGCCGCTTTTACTCCCGTGAAAGGGGGAGGCAGGCCGACGGTTGGAAGCAGGGAGACGGTGTGGCTTGGGCTAGCGAAGCTAGATGGCTCGCCTGGGATTTTCGATCGGTTCACCGCTGTAAGGGAAGGGTTTAAGTTTTGCGATACCGCGCATGCGATGTGGCCAGACGCGTGTGTCGCTCGACGGCCGGGACTTTTCTTGCTGGTGTACGCAAACAACGATTCAGGGTCACCCGACTCACGAGCTTCTCACGAGTGCCCGTCCGAGGATGCCGAGGACAAGCTGCGGGAGCTCGTTGCGCCTGGTGAAGGCGTGGCTAGCAAAGGTCCACCGGGAGAGGCGGTAGAGGGATCAGTCCGCGAATACTCTGGGGGCGCTGCTGTTCATGGTCCGTACCATGGCGACTACTAATCAGGCGAAATCACCGTCATGGGAAACTACGAGTCGCGAGGAGCAGTGGCTCCGATCCCGCGTAGGACGCAGACTGCCCTCCTGACCATAACTTATAGCAACTTCGATATCACAATGCCTGAGGGGCCGTCTACCCCCGCCAGCTGAGGTTGACTAATCGTCAATCCCTTGCTAAAGCGGCGACGCAGACCAGCCGCATCAGGGCGTCCGAGACGACGAGCCCGAGCTGCGGCGGAGGGTGGGTGAGCTGTTGTTGGGCCCTAGCTCTGGCGCGCCCTGAGATAGATGGATTTTGGCACGGACTGGCTCAATAGTTGAGGAGTTATAATTGCGAGGAGATGTGCGGTCGCTGGTGCGTTGGACGTTGCGCGCACGGATGTGGCTTCCGGGTTGTCGGTATTGAGAAGGGCGAGGGGCCCGGACGGCGTTGGAGTAGGGCGTCGCCGGAGGAGGGACGGCGTCTTCGGCGGGGAGGGTTCTAGTGCGGTAGCGATGGCGATGGGTGCTGGATACGATGGAGCGACGACGATGGCAGCTGGGACCGAGGTGGATGCGATGGCACTCGTGTGCGCTCTCGGGTGTCGTTCATCCAGAGACTGCGTGATCCTTCAGACTCACTTGGCGGCCTGGCTGTTGGTCGGGAATGCCAGACGGTGGCGGCGGGGGATGGGCGAGAGGCTCGAGAGTCGTCTAGTGGATGGATTCGCGCGTCGAGGCAGGGTTCACGTTGCTTCTGAGCGAGGCCTGCATGTGTGTGCTGTTTGCTGTGCACCTACGTCGCCTGCGTGCCAACCAACACGCATGCGGTCCAGACGCCGAATGGTGGTGATACAACCCGACCAGAGTAACATGCGGTCGTGCAGGCAGCTGGCTGGCAAAAGAAAAGCCGTGGCACGGGCCTTCGTGATGGGACCAGGGTCGAAACATGGGGATGACCACGACGTGACAGCGAGATAGTCCGATGACCGGTGGACTTCGTGGCTGTTGGATTTCCGGCGTGTTCCAGAAGCTCCTCCACCTGCCTTGTGACGGTGATACCTGCCTTGTGACGGTGACGAGAACGAGACTCGGTAGCGAGCATGTCGTCTTCAGGGGCGTGCAGGTTCCTTCCCAATTCGGGGCCTTGGGCCTTGCGTCTGCTGCTGCAGCGGGGTCGCTTCCTTCGCCCCCCCTGGGTGTTGGCGAGCATGGCGGTCACGACCTGTTTGATTGTGTCATCGACGGCCGTCATCTGCGTTCTGAGCTCGGGGGCCGACGATGTCACATCTCAGAACGAGGCGCCGTGGCGGTCACGGAAGGTTTCGGGGTCCGGCCCCTGCAGGACGGGGGCTTCGGGGGCCCAAAGGGCAAGAAGGAGTAGGCAGGCATGATGATCCTCAAGGACGAGATGGACTAATAAAGTGGTGAGATTCTGTGTCCTTGTTAGTCAGCTGTGGTTTGCGTGAAACGGAATGACATCTGCAGATGGTTTAGCCTGGCCATGCCAACCCTCTCCCAGAAACACTCATTATGAATCATTGTCCACCATCTCCTGTTAGGTAAACATTAACTTGATCGCTCGTGAATATAAGCGACTTCTGGTAGCCAGACAGCAGAGATATACTTAATCCACAGCTCACTATCCAGAGCTCTCTGACGAATGCAGAGATCGACAAATTGATTGTAAACCATTGAGCTTATACATCGTCTTCTCGCTCTGGTGGCTCCTGTGAATTGCGTTCAGTAGCACCACGATGGAGGCCCCTGTTCCTGCTGCTCCCCCTCCCACTTCCGCGCCGTCATTTGAATGCCGACTATGCGAGCTATCATTTGAATCCGCTGAGGACAAACGGCAACACGCCAAGAGTGACTGGCAGTAGGTATCCCGTCCCCCACTTGGGTCCGCTTTTGCGAGTTGGCTGGTTTGTGCAGTCTCCGTACTAACACTCATGTAGCGTTTACAAGATTCGCTGTCGGGTTGCAGAGCCCGGAACTACCATAACCCCTCCAGATTGTGCGCCAAAGGTATCAGCGAATAGAGGACGACAGGACTGGAAACCGGCCACCAAGTCACTTGTGGTCGAGGATGAGGACGAGGAAGAGGATGAGAGTGATGACGAAGAGTCGGAAAGTGACACACCATCCGACAAGGACATTGTCGAGTTCGTCGCCGAGGAGTGCCTCTTCTGCAACCGAGCCGGCAAAAACTTTGACGACAACTTGTCACACATGCACCAAGCCCACAGCCTCGTTGTTCCCTTCCAGTCGTCGTTGGCGGTGGACCTCCAAACATTGGTCTGGTTCCTCCACATGGTCATCTTCAGCTACCGCGAATGCATCTGCTGCGGAAAACGCCGCCGAACGACCGAGGCCGTACAGCAGCACATGACGTCTACGGGACACTGTCGGTTCGACGTGACCGAAGAGATGAGCGACTTCTACGACATGGAGTCTCTGGGTCAGCAAATCGCTGGAAACACGGGCCACCCAGACGATCGCACCCTCAGATTACCTTCCGGAAAGCTCCTCGCCCATCGCTCCCACGTCGACCCAGCTCCAACAAGCAGGCTGCGGGAGAGGTCATCCGCTGGCGCGTCTGCCCTGCCTCTTCCTCAACAAGACGGCACCGGATCGCAAGCTCTCGCCAAGAAAGACCGGAAAGAAAGAGCGCTCACGGCTCAGGTATCTCAACTGCGTGCCGGGGATCAGATGAGTCTCGTGCACCTGCCGCAAGCTCAACAGAGGGCGCTGCTCGTGGCGCGCAAGAAGAAGCTGGATGAGGCAAAGCGTGCAGAGAGGCGGAAGCGAGGTCGGCTGGACAATGTGGGGAACGCGACCGCCATCCATACGAATTATTACAAGCAAGAGGTTCCGGTGTACATGAGCGGCTAGGCAGGCTGTTTGTATTCATAACGAGCAATGATCTGATGCCGATGCAGGAGACGGATATTCCTTGGCTGCGGGTGTGGGTATGGGTATAGTCGGCGCGAAAACGAAAGATCCCCAGGACCGTTTCCGTATTGTCGGCTCGTACTCATAATCCCGAGAGCCTCCTAGCTGCGAGCGGGAGGCATTCTTGTACATTTGGACGCCGAAGATACGGCATCTGAACTGAGGCAAGACGTTGCTGGCCGATACTTTAAGCTTAGGAAACCAATAGAAGCCCGGAACTCGAATCTCTCTCTCCTGCTCCCGCCCCCCAATTGTTGACTCAAAATCTACTTTAAAAATGGCTTCGATGGCTCCGCAAACCTTCGACAGGCGGCTCGTTGTGCCTCGATATTTCCTCTTTTCTTGGCATCATAAGGCCGATTCGAATGCGTAGTAAATCGTTAAATCGATCTTCAAGCCTTCTGCCAAGCGGCAATGGCTGTCCTGGCGTCTTCAGCATCATGCCAAGTGATTGGCGTACCTGCTAGACATTTCGATACTGAGTCTGAGGGACCTGGTCATGAATGGCACCGCAGAAGCAATTATCACCAACTCTTCGCCTCTCATAAGATTCGACAAGTTCAAATTGAGTCCATAAATATGACTACGATTCAACAGAGATATCCACAGGCATCAGATCTGCTGTACGCACGCCCGGTTCGAGACCGCCCTCCCAGCCCCTGGCAATCTTCATCTTACAAACCCTCATTTACATGGGCAGCAACAACTGTCCCGGTCGTATTGACGCCCACGATAGTGAACTCCTCCTGCACGGTTCTCTTCCTAACGAAGATGTTCCAAGACGACAGCGTGTACTCAATGTAGAGCTGCGGGTCGGTGCCATACTGCAGGAGATCTTCTAGCGACTCCCGGGCGTACTCTGGGTCCCAATCGAACTCGGTTGTTTTGGGAAGGCGAAGGTCGGAGGCTATGGGGAATTGAATGCCCGACCAGCCGTCTTCGTCCGTGACCTTGATGAACCATTCCAAGTCAAGGTTGGTGTACTTGGTGCTGACGTCCTCCCAGGAGATCTTGATGTTTTCGGCGGAGAGGTCGACCTTGGAGTGGGGAGACGTAAACTTGAGGGCGTTGGTCTGGGCGGCGAGAAGGCCGGCCACGAGGGCTAGGTGGTGTGACGCGAGCATTGTGAGATGATGTTCGTGTCGATGGACGAGTTGGCTGGTTGTGAAGGTGAGAAAGGGGAAGTTGAAGACGTGTTGATGAGCGCCTTGCTTGGTGCAGAGGAAGATGGTGCGTGAGATCGTGAACAAACAATCAGGATGACGGTGGGCTGGTCGTCGCAATTTGTATCCTCAAGGTCAAACAGGCCATGTTGATCCCGACATGCACACATCTCGAGTCCAATAGGCCCACATGGTCAGAGCAGATAGTTGGGCTGCCCCTTGGCGCTGCTGTGCCGCTGGACAAAACTCCTTTGAGCGTGCTGGTAGCGGCGGGGAAGGGCCTGGGCTGTTTCGGCACCAATTCGGTAGATGGAGCTACGGAGCGAGCTAGGCATCAGCATAAGGTCCTATCATGTCGCGTAGCGCTTGCTCCCACTACCGGGGCATCCAGGCTTCAGCATTCGAGCTGCATGGCGGCAGCCTAGATGCGAGCGCACAGACCTACATGTTCGGGAAGCAGGATGGAGAACAGTTCGAGGAATAGAGACGTGCAGACCAAGATACCACAGACATGAACTGATTTCAAGACGGAAACGATGACGATTTCCACAAATAGTTCGATTAATAACTACGTAGGAGCGAGACTCATCTTCCCTCTATAGTGTGCGGATATACTGCAAGTGGGCCGGCTCTTAAGATCAGAAGTAAAGCTAGTCGGCGTTCAAGGCTCGTGTTTGATGCGAATTCGAGGAACATCGGCGGTCCCTAAGTACTTGGGCGGCCGAGAAGGACTAATGAGGTTAAGGATGTAGGATATAGTGCCGGGGAGGGTGTGGCACCCGTCTCAGACCTACTTTGTCATGTACCTTAGACGAAAAATCCAGCTGCTTATTGCGAGTCTTGACGATACACTCAACTGATGAGGCGCTGTGCTCTGAGAGGTGGTATTCGTAGACATATGAGGTGACTGATCAGGCTTCGGGATTTTGAAGCGACTAATCCAATGCGCTTTCGAGTGTCCGGGAGATCCCAAATATCACCATAAATAAAGATGGTTCAGGCTCAGTTTACGACGGCCTCGGCAATAGCTGAATATACCTTCGTTCCTCAAGACTTCCTGAGCAAACTTCTTGCAGTCTACGTTTCCTGTGCTGCGAAGAACTGCTACCAATGGTTAATCAGTCGTGTAAGTATCATGCTACTGTAAAGCCGCAGATCTGCGTTGCCGTAGTCGGCGAAAGCGGCGTGAAACGGGTGGCAGATCCTGCCAAGATCATACATGGACACTAATTATAACACGCAAGAAAACACACATGAAAGAATATTCATCTAGGGCAGTACACTGGGCCTGATCTGAGTCACGGAGTTGGAACGCCTCGGCCAACAATTGCAGGCGTGCTATGGGTTGCGCAGATCACGTGACTTCGTGTGCATGTCCTGTGGCGACGTCACATCAGGAGCGAAATTTGCGACAAGACCTCGCGTCTGAATCCGATCCACTTGATCTCGCCCAGCGCTGTACCCTCACCTCACCCATTTCCATCATGCTACAGCGCACACGGCGGCCATATGTCTGTTGGAGATGCGTAGTCTCTTCCACAGAGGCTGTTTCTCCGGCGAGGTCGATCTCGAGGGCTTCGGCCGCTTCGCTGCGTGCTCATCAAGGGGCAAGACGAGTGGGTGCCGTCATCTCATAACCAATGCTCACGCAGGCTAATGATCCCCAGAACCACGCAACCGTCACAGAGCCTCATGGACAAGATGACGGCTTCGACAACCTGTCCGCAAATCTGACTGAGGATGACCTGCCGAGGGTCAGCGTCCGGGATAGGCTTCGCCTTTGGGAGGAGGAGAACCAGGCGTCGGCTCACAGGCTCCTTGATGACCTCCCGTTCAACGAGAGGCTAGGCAATTTCCTCACCAGGCCGCAGACGGTGCGCACATTTACCGACGAGCATGACACCAAGCTAGCAAGCAACGACCTGTATGACGGCGATGTGCTATCAGACCTTCGTGGTCAGACATCAGCCCTGCTCGCCGGCGACCTTGTTGAGACCCGTTTCGGTGGTAGCCGCCTCCCCGTCCTCGCCATCTGCCTCGGTCGTCATCACGGCCTGCAATACTTCTACCTCAACACAGGCGAGGTGTTGGCCTACCAGAGCTTGATCGCCCTATTCACCGTCACCAACTACGTCGACCCCTCTCTCCTGCAACCGATTGTCGACCTCATCCCGAGGGAACCCTTCGACCGGCCGCGAAACGTCTTGCACCACGTCCGCACTCCAGAAGCGTTAAAGACAGCGGCCGATCTGCAGGGGAAGCTGACCACGTTTTACGCCGAGGCTGTCCACTTCTACCAGTCGTCGCTGAAGTACATGGACGGCGCCAGCGAGCACGTGGCGGATCCGAACAAGCGCGTCTACCTGAGCCTCGAAGAGCTTGCTGAAAAAATGTTGCCTGCCTTTCTCAAAGAGGGCGGCACATTCTCGTCCCAAGTTTTGTATGCCGTTCACCTCGCCCTTCAGCGCCATGGCTGGGGTTTCCGGCCGCTGAATGCAAAGTGGCACCGGCGCAACTACATCTACGAGGTACAGCCGGGGTCGGACATTGCTCTGCTGCAGCTGGTCGAGTCGAGGACGCGCCGGCTCATTGATGGAGCCTTTTTGCGAGACAACCCCGGGCAATCAGCGTCCCTTCTGAAGCAGAACGACCTCGGACGCTTCATTCTGCGAGCGCGAGCCATCGTCAAGGCCAACCGCAGGAAGAGGCCTTGGACGCCCCATGGCATGGTCGGTCCCAGCAGCCAGATGGCCGTGGACATGCCACAGTGGGAGGAGTCAGACCTGAAGTACATCCGCTTCATGGAGCTGTGGGCCTGCAGAAAGGTCATTCCTCAGGCGTCCCAGATTGACAGCTTAGGATCGACGATCCTGCGGCTGACGCAGCTGTACACCGAATCTGACTGGGTTGCCAAGTGGACGGCCTTCACCTTTCTTCAAGAGATCGGCTGGATCCCGCCGTGGGACATCCCCGCTCGGTACGAGTACCGATTCCCTGACACGGAGATCAGTCGGGGTGGCAGTCTGACTCGACCGATTGTGGACGTTGAGGCATCCATGAGGCCTGATATTGCCGCGGGCGCGAGGCGAGACTGGGGGGAGACTAAGATCTTCTGCGTTGATTCGGACCAGACGGCAGACGTCGACGACGGGTTCTCTGTCGAGGCGACGGACACTGCTGGCCAATACTGGGTGCACATCCACATCGCAGACCCGGCGTCAGTCATTGACCCCAAGTCGCCACTGGCTTCCTACATGGAGTCCATGCCCTCCAGTCTCTACTTGGCCGGCTACCTCGAAAAGATGTTGCCCCCCGAGCTGGAACAGCAGTTCTCTCTGAACCCCGGCAAGCCAGTCCTCACATTCAGTGCAAAGATCAATGAGGACGGTGATGTGCTGGACTACAATGTTGAGCCGGGAACTGTTCACAATGTGGTGCACATGACGAAGCATGAGATCACCTCTGTTTTGCCCGGCCTTCAGACCCTGGACAGCGGTGTTGACGCGGCCTTCTCTGTCGGAAGGGATCCCGGCCCCCGTCCACCAGTCAAGCAGATCACCACGGCAGACGAGCTGACGCCGAAAGATCGGGACGACCTGCTCCTCCTGGATCGTCTGGGTGAGGCACTCAGGGACCGCCGCGCCGCAAAGGGGCAGCTACCCACCCTGCAGTCAAGGCTCCCGTCTCCCGAGGTGTCGTTCCGGCCCGTCTCCGCGAAGCAGCACGCCACAGACCCCAACGCATCCATGGTCTGGAACGGCGACCCGTTCATCAAGTTTGCCCACTCCACCTACAGCCAGGCCGACAGGCTCGTCGAGCGCCTCATGCACACCGCCGGCGAGGTCGCCGCCAGGTGGTGCCGGTCCCGCAACATCCCGGCCCCCTACAGCACGCAGCCGGAAGCGCTGCGCAACGCGGCTGAGCTCGAGCGCTTCCGCCGCGACGTCGTCGACCCGCTGACCGCCGCCGGCAAGCCCCTGCCGCCGGCCCTCCTGCAGCAGCTCTTCGGGCTCATCGGCACGTCGGAGCTCTCCGCGCAGCCGGCGCCCTTCTACTCCGTCGGCCTCGACGCCTACACCAAGGCCTCGTCCCCGCTCCGCCGCTACACCGACCTCATCGTGCACTGGCAGATCCACGCGGCCCTCGCCCACGAGCGCGCGGCCGCCGCGTCGCCCGCGTCGCAGAACGAGGGAGCCGCTGCCGCCGCCGGGCCCGCCCTGCCATGGACCCACGACTCTCTCGCCCGCCTGCTGCCGGCCCTGCAGGCCCGCCAGCGGCAGATCCGCGAGGTCGACAACCGCGACGGCCCCGCGCAGTGGGTGTTCCAGGCGCTGCTCCGCGCGTGGAAGTTCGGCGAGGCGCCGCTGCCCGCGCGCTTCGCCTTTGTGGTCGACGCCGTGCTGCCCTTTGGCCTCCGCGGGCGGCTGCGCGACTTTTACGGCATCGCCGCCGTGGTGCCGCTCGCGCGGCTGGACGTCGGCACCAAGCTGGCGGAGACGACCGTCGGGGACGTCTTCGACGTGGAGATCCGGGACATGAACACCTACACGGTCGAGCTGGAGGTCGAGCCGGTAGGCAGGGCCGAGGGGCAGGCGGAGGCTGAAGCGTAGAGCACCGGGCTTCAGGATGGCAGCGCGTAGAGCTGGCTGCACGGCACTCAAAGCGATGCTGCTGCTGCTGCTGCTGATGCCTGGCTGTATATCACTTGTCTGAACCATGGGCTCTCATCACATATCACCTGGCAGCTGGCCTGCAGACACGGATTTGTAGGATATTCCGCTGTACGATATTTTGTAACTGTAGACGACGGGACGATCAGATAGACTGCGCTCCCCTGAAGCGTTGATCCCTCCAACCGCGCACACAACCCTCTCACATATTTTCCCGAAACAAAGCGCAGTAAATCTGGTATCATTCCATCATGTGGCCTGCACTCCTCCGTGACCTGCGCTGCGCTGCGCACCCCTATCCCCCTCACAACCCGGCCAGGACGCCCTGGATGCCTATGGACCCGGCGTCGTCCCGCTTCTGCACGAAGGCGCGGAAGTCGGGCTTGGTCAGCTTCCGGCCGGCGCCGCCCATCGGTCCCGCCGCGGCCAGCGTCCTCGACTTCTCGCGCAGGGCCTCGGGCCCGACGATGAACAGCGACCCCACCTCGGTCAGCAGCTCGACGCTTACTTCGACCTCCTTGGCCAGCGAGCCGAAGGCCTTGAGCGTGGCGGCGTACTTGGAGATGTCCTGGGCGACCATGAGCCCGCCGGTGGCGTTGACCTGGAACTTCTTGAAGTGCTCGAACAGCAGCTTGAGCACGGCCAGGGCGAGCTCCGAGGCGAACACCTCCATGTTGTGGCCGTCGACGGCCTGGGCGACCTGGCGGGCGGCGCGGGCGAGGAAGGTGCTGATCTGCAGGCAGGTGGCGGTCTGGAGCGAGTCGAGCTCGCCGTCGCGCGGGCGGAAGTCGAGCTTCTTCTGGGAGGCGAGGGAGCGGGAGACCCAGTTGGCGAGCACGTCGATGGACGACTTGATGACGCTGTTGGTCTTCTTCTCGATCGTCTCGATCGACGTCTTGGTGTGCGCGGACATGGTGCGGCGGACGGTCGTGTTGGGCTCGGCGAGCCTGATGAGCACCGTCGTGATGAAGCGCTCCATGATGGAGGTGATGGTGACGGCGGGGCGTATGGTGGGGAGGTAGCTCATGTCGGGCTCCGTCTTGACGCTCTCCAGCGAGGAGGACCTCTCGAGGGCGGCGTCGAGGCCCGTCTCGATGTAGACGTGCCCCATGGTGGCCAGCAGCAGGTTGAGCAGGATGTTGACGTCCTTGGGCGTCTCGGTGGCGGAGCCGAGCTCCAGCGTCCGCCGCACGCTCTCGGCCAGCCACTTCATCATGCGCTTGGCGTTCTGCACGCTCAGCTGGCCGTCCTCCTCGGTGAGCTCGACCTCGTTCTTGCTGTCTCTGTTGGCCGACAGGCCGGCCACGCGGAGCATCATGGTCTTCTGCGTGGGCGTCAGCTCGGAGGAGTCGAGGCGCTCGAGGTAGGCGTCCTTGGCCGACGACATGAGCTGCGTGCTCTGCTGGGCCAGGGAGGCCATGAAGCCCGAGGGGGCCTTCTTCCTCTTGGCGTGGAAGGCGGTGAATTTGAAGAGCAGGGAGTTGTACATCTCCTCCAGGCTCTTCCGCTCTCGGTCGATGTACGAGTTGCCGACGAGGTAGGGCACGAACAGCTCCTCCATCTGCTGGTCCAGGGTCTGGGAGATCTGGGCCGAGGCGGGCTCGGGGTGCTCCGTCAGGCCGTGGGACTTGAGGTCCTCGATCAGGGTGCTGATGTAGGCCCTGGACGAGTGCAGGGACCGCAGGAAGGCCAGCGACGAGACCGTGTTCGCCTTGTCGAGCACCAGCTCCAGTCGCTGCTGGATGGACTGCTGGAAGACCCGCTGGATGAACTTGATGAGCACCGTCTCGTAGTTGGGGAAGGCCCGCTTGATGATGAAGGACTCCTCCTGCATGACGATCTTGACCTCGTCGATGAGCGACTGCAGGCTGGGCTCCAGGGCGGGCGGGTCGGAATCGGGGTCGGCGAGCTGTTCCCAGGTCTCGCCATCGGTGGTGACCTCGTCGGTGATGAGCTGGTCGCGGTCGATGAAGAACTGGTGCTGGTTGACGAAGACGGCGATGACGCTGGCGCCACCGTTGAAGTCCTGCAGCACCTTGGCGCATTCCATCATGTCGTCGAAGTTCTGGCGCCGGTAGCTGTTGTTGAACTGCTTGAGCAGCTCCTGCTCGAGGCCCTCGCTGAACTTCTCGAGCACCTCGCGCGTGTTGTGCGAGCGGTTCGTGCCCGTCACGCCGTTGGTGACGCCGTTGGTGCGGGCTCCGTTGGTCTGGCCCCACGAGGCCGGGTCGAGCCTCTGGCTGATGCGCATCAGCTGCCGGGCGATGACGGCGCAGCGAACCTTGTTGTCGGCGCCGCCGACGCGCTGGATGTCCTCGAGGGACGAGAGGCGGCCGGTCTCGCTGACCTCGAGCCAGCACTGGATGAGGAAGCTGGCATCCTGCGCCCTCCTCCTCTTCTTGTCGAGGTCCTCGAGCTTCTCGCCGATCTGGACGGCGACGTTGCCTCCGCCCTCCTGCCTCCCGGTCCGGTCTGGGGTGCCGTTCGAGTTGTTCAGGTTGAGATCGAGGGCTTCGAAGGAGCGCATGGACTGGTCGAGCTTACGGCCGAGGGTGTCGAGGGTCTGGTCGTGTTGGACCTCGGCCCGCCGCACGTTGGACAGCAGTTCCGATTCCTTCTCCTGGAGTTCCTCGGACAGGGTGCCTAGCTGGGCGAGCGCGCCTGCGGGTGGTTGTCAGTCAGTCAGTCAGTCAGTCAGTCAGTCAGTCAGCCAGCCAGCCAGCCAGCCAGCCAGCCAGCCAGTCTTGCGCCGGGGGCTCGTCGGCGGAGGGGGCCGTACTCTCAAAGGTCCGGATCAGGGGTTTCGAGTCGAAGACCTGCTGCGCGGGACCAGATCGGCGGTTCACCGGCACGGCGGTGTCGGCGAGCGAGTCGATGAAGTCGCGGACGATGAAGTCCTTGCTGGAGAAGTCCTCCAAGGAGAAGCTGGGTCCTTTGGGGAACAGGGACTTGGCGGTCCCCGACCCAGCTCGCTCCATGGCGGCGGTCGCGGTGGATGGTGGGGAGATGGTGATTCGGGGTCTGGCTACATCAAGCGCCTCAATTGACGTTGCGGATGTGGTCGCAGTAGAGGAGGAGTCGGAGGATGGGGTCTCTGTGTGGATGTGTCGTGGGCGTCGTGGGGGAGGTTACTCGTTATTCGTCTCACGAGACAATGACCGTGGCAGGCGGATGCGCTGAAGTCGCTGGGGAAAAACGAAAGACGGTGTTGAAGATGATGCCCCGCTACTTGTCCCTCCGAAGGGTGGCTGCGTGGGATCGTGGAGAGACGAGGTCGAGGCCGGGACTCGTCTCGATGGAGGGCGACGGCGATGGCGATCTACAGGGGATTGCGTCCCACTGGGGAAACATTCCGGGCCAGCGACACGGTCCCTCCCACCCCCCGCCATCCGCCTAAGCCACAGGGAGCTTCAGTGGACTGGTGGCGCAGCACGGCGTCGTCGTCGTCAGTCCGGGCGGTGGGGGGGCGGATGGGAGTGGAGGGAGGTGCGTGCCCCCCAGCCTTGCCCACCAATGCGCCGATGCACCAATCCCCAAGCACGTGGGCCACGCTTGAATCGCCTCGCCTCACCTCGCCTCGCCTCGTTACTCGTAAGTTTCGTTCGGATAGTACCGTAGTACCTTGCTTGGCCCGCCGAGGGCTGATTTCCAGCTACCTCCCTCACCACCTCGTCGTCATCTGCCAAGCCAGCTTCGGATTGCTCCCCAGCGCGCCTTACGTGGCATCCTCGATCGTGTCAACTACTTAGTGGGCGCGTCGACCGCTGCCACCGCACTATATTCGGCCCTCTTTCTTTCGAACTGCCAGTCTGCCTACGTACACCCGATTCTTTTCCCTACGTCACACACCGACAGCCAAACCTTCTACGCCAAACCTTCTACGACCTCCCATACAGAAACCCCCGATCGAAAAAAGCCCGCCATGGCGATGCCCGTGAGAGACCGCAAGCTCTACAAGGCCGAGATCCTACACGCGAACAAGGTCCTGAGCGAGCAGGAGAGGAAAAAGATCATCCACGTGCGCTTCAACCCCAGCCCGACGCGCGCCGGACATCTACTGACCGTCAGCAGGACTATAAGCCCGAAGACGTGAACGGAGACGACGACGACGACGAGTGGACAGACCATAATGTGCCCTCCCAGCCCCGGTTCGGCCTGCGACGCGCCCTGCGCAACAAGCTGCACCTCGCCCTCTTCACCATCATGCACAGCATCTTCTCCCTCTACATCAGGATACGACAGGCATGGCACATCGTGGCCTACCGCATATCCTCCATCCTCTTCTACCACCACCGCACGCCCGCCTTCATCGAGAGGGACGTCGAGGGCCTGAAGAAGAGGCCGCAGCATCTGAGCGTCGTGCTGAAGCTGGAGCAGGGCGGCAGGCACGGCGCCGAGCTCGAGAGGCTCGTCAACGAGGCCGCCGAGATCGCCGTGTGGTGCACATGCGCCAAGATTCCCACCCTGACCGTGTACGAGCGGACCGGTACGAGCAGCCTCGCTCCTCCCCCCCTTGCCGCCACGTCTCTCCGGCCCCCTTGCTGACAGGCAGACACAGGCATCTTCAAGAGATACCTCCCCCACGTGCAGCAGTCGATCAACCAGAAGTTCCGCTCGTACTTCGGGCGCCACCAGCCGTCGCTCACCGTGTCCATGCCCCACGCCGACGAGGTGCTCGAGTCGCCGGCCGTCGGCGACTTTGCCCGCGCCGACCCCCGCCACCTCAACATCTCGTTCATCTCGGCCGAGGACGGCCGCGAGTCCATGGTCGACCTCACCCGCACCCTCACCGAGATGTCGCAGAAGAACAAGCTCGCGCCCAAGGACATCGGCATGGACCTCATCGGCGCCGAGCTCTCCGAGGGCATCATGCCCGAGCCCGACCTGCTCATCCTGTTCGGGCCCCACGTCGAGCTCGACGGCTACCCGCCCTGGCCCATCCGCCTGACCGAGATCTTCTGCCTCCCCGACAACCAGGAGGTCGGCTACCAGGTGTTCCTCCGCGCGCTGCGCAACTTTGCGAGCGCCCAGTTCCGGAAGGGGAAATAGGGGTGCTCGTCCGGCCAGTGGCACGTTTGGAGGCACAAGCATGAGACGGTCTTTTTTTTTTTTTTTTGTGTTCTGTTCACAAGGCTTCACTACATCGCAGCCGCGCGGCTCACCCACTCGATACCCTCATCTCGCGCCCCGCGTCGTCCCACCGGTAGACGGGGCCCGTCCCCACGTTGTAGTTGTAGTAATTCTCCGTCCCGCCCTTGACCATGGCCCGCCTGAACGTGATGTTGATGCGCCCGCCGTCCTCCGCGTGGCGCCCGCTCCGCTTGGGCACCGCGTGCAGCCAGTTGGCCTGCGTCGCGCCGCGCATGAGGAGCATGTCGCCCGACCCGAGCGGGAACTTGAGCGTCGGGGGTGGTGGTGGTGCTGCTGCTTTTGGTGGTGGTGCTGCTGCTGTTGCCGGTGCTGTTGCTTTTGATGCAGCAGCTGCTGTCCGTCCTTCCGGGTGAGGCGGCGGTGGCTTGTGCCGCAGCAGAAAGTCGCGGCGCGCGCCGAGCGAGAAGGAGGCAATGGCGGGCGCCGGGCCGAGGAAGCGCTCGTCGTCGCTGTGGAAGGCGATGCTGTCGGCGCCCGTGGCGTAGTAGTTGACGAGACACACGTTGAAGGCGCAGCCGGTGGCGGCCTCGGCCGAGCGGCGCAGCCCGTCGAGGCACCCCGGCAGCGGCCGCGGCGGGATGCGGTCGTAGCGGGCGTCGGGCGCCGCGGGGAAGCCCGAGGCCGCGTCCACGGGCGTGCCGCCGTCGTCGAAGCGCGACGTGGCGTCGAGCCCGAAGATGCTGGTGTAGCGCGGCGTGGTCACGTCCGTCTGCACGCCGCCGCGCGTGATCTTGTACTTGACCCGGTAGAACGGGAGGTTGCTGCGGAGGAAGCCGAAGAGGTGCTTGGCGAGGGCCGGCGGGATGTACGGCTCGAAGGAGAGCAGGTCCAGGTCCGGGTGGGAGGTGATGGCCTTGGCGGGCCGGGCGGGGAGGGAGGTGATCTCACGGGCGACGGAGGGGGCGAGGTCGAGGATGGGGAAGGGGTAGTGCTTGTGTGTTGAGTGTGTGACCTGGGTGGTCAGTCAGTGGTGGGCCGTGGTGGTGAGTCGGTGGTCCGCGATGGTGAGATGACTTACAGGTTCGTCCGTGGTGGTACTTGGACGTGCCTTTTTGGGCGTGGGGGTGAAGAAGGCGTCAAGCGTTCGTTTTTGAGGCATGATGGGGCGTGAGATGGAGATAGACGTTATATGGTCTTGTCAAGTATGATGAGCGAAGCTTGATGCTCAGTCGATGACGGAGATCTGCATGAGTTCCAAGGTGCCTCAATCTTCGAGCCTCCGAAGACAGTCAACAGTAGCGAATTAATCAGGCTATTTTGTCGCAATATTTCCACG
This sequence comes from Verticillium tricorpus MUCL 9792, assembly GCA_000732205.1. Lineage (NCBI taxonomy): Eukaryota > Fungi > Ascomycota > Sordariomycetes > Glomerellales > Plectosphaerellaceae > Verticillium > Verticillium tricorpus. The sequence goes on along the minus strand of JPET01000001.1, from coordinate 5,758,998 downwards.
CACGATATTCCAACATATGATGTAGCAACAGAATCGTTGAGACACCCTCTACTGAACATCTCGAGACGTCACCACTAGGATTTCAACGTTATTACAGCATTGATTAGTAAGCAGCCTTCAGCCCTCAGAACGCCTGCCGGCGCGTTGCCAATCGGGGACAATAGCCAACTACCAACAGATGAGTGCTGAAACCCCAGTCAAACTCTACGACCTCTATGGCCATTGTCAGAGCCCCAGTTGGGTGCCAGAATAGAGTATTTGAGAAGCTTATATTCTCTAGTCTAGTAGTCCTAGCCAGAGGGGCAACAAGTCCCTGCGGCCGTCAGATTAGCTATCTGTAACAGGGTGGGCTGGACCACTGCGCCAATGAACCAAAAGATCTAACAATCCAAGGAATAAGTCCTTGGAATTGAGCCCACACTGCTTATATATGTTACTATACTCTTTTACCTTCTCCTTACTCTAATAAATCCTCCGTAAACTATTGACTCTATTTACTATCAGAGAAGTCGCTGCCTAGGCCTCCAAATCAGGCGTTTCTGCCGCCATTTCCACAAGCGTTAGCAGCCCCTTTCACCAGGCTGCCATGCGCCACAGCGCAGCTACGCAGTACCTCTAGTGGGCCCGAGTCCCCGACCAGAGCGCGCCACTTATTTCCCGGAGCCCGTCCCACAGGACCCACCCGAGAGTTCACCCACGGCCGGGCCTGATAGAGTACTTCGTACCCCTAAACTGACGTAGGAGCGCATCCTTCACAGCGAACGACTGGTTGTTGCAGGGGTTGGCGCTGAGGATTCCATGTAGAAACACTTCCCCCGGAACTGGGTCGTATTGAGAGCTCGGTTCTAGGCTGGGCCCCAAAGCACAGGCGTGGCTGGGACCCCTACAATTAGTCCTCACACTCCCCCATCCCCAAGGTTGGTTGCGACCTCGAGCTCACCCCAGATGTCACCAAGTTCATCTCATTTTTCAGAACTACACACCAACCACATTTCTACTCGCCTAGGAAGCGCCGCGATGAGCAATGGCAACTCGTCAGGCCGACTTTGCACCGTTATCGCAAGAATGTGAGCTCGACCAGATGCCTTCACGCCGTTCATCTGGCGAGTATGCAGCACTTGGGCCAGGGCGCGATCAAAAGATCAGCAGCAGCCAACAGTCCTTCCTCCAGGACGGCGAGACCGAAGTACCAGCGCAGAAAGTCATTGAGAAGCGACAAGCATCACGATTGGACCGCCTCGACGACTGGTGGTTGTGGGAACTCCTCTCTGCACTTGTCAGCGTCACGAGTCTCATCTCCCTGATCGTCATTCTGCGCGTCTATGAGGGACGTTCCCTGCCCAACTGGCCTCTTGGTATCACCCTCAACACCCTGGTCGCCGTCCTATCTACCATTATGGAGGCCTCGATGATGGTTCCGGTGGCCGCTTGCATCAGCCAATTGAAATGGCTCTGGTTCCGCCGACCGAGAGCGCTCAACGACTTTAACTCGTTCGACATGGCCAGCCGAGGCCCCTGGGGCGCTGCGTTATTGCTGTACAGGATCGCCTTCAAGGGCATCGTGGCAGCCGGCGCCCTCGTCACCATCCTCGCTTTGGCCATGGGGCCGTTTTTGCAGCAGATCATCTCCTTCCCGCTGAAATCTGATTCATCGACCGGCGTGGCCAACATTCTCAGGGCGCAGATTTACAACGAGGGCGAGAACGTCACCCCCTTTGGCGGAGGCGTGGCGTCGGGTCCCAGCCTTGAGACCAAGGCCGCGATATATCGCGGCATATTCACGTCCGACGCACCACCCGCTGATCCGACCTGTTCAACCGGCAACTGCACATTCCCGCTTTTTGATTCCCTGGCCATGTGCAGCAAGTGTCTAAATGTGACCGACCAGACAACACGCTCCCAGATCTTGAGCCAAGGACCTAGGGAACCGGATCTATACCAAAACCTGACATATCATCTTCCAGGAGACGCCGATATCGAAGTTTTCGCTCGCTATTATAACAGGAGTCTCCAGGAAGGCCCTTCATTGGTATCAATCACCAACGTCTCTGCGACGATGCCAAAGGAAATCCTCGGTATCTCAAACCCAATGCTTTCTCTCGCCATTCTGCAGTTCCCCGGAATCGACAGAGACGGCTACGACGCGAATTATTCAACAGAGACACCGATAGCGTACGAGTGTGCTTTGTACTTCTGCGTAAACACCTATAACCTCACGGTGGTTGACGGCCAGACCAACACGCAAGTCGTATCGACTTGGTATAACGAGACAGATCAGGTACTGTCGCCAGGGCGCAACGGCCATCGGTTCTTACTACGCCCCGCGGACCAGCTCACGCCGGAGGCGCCCAAGTTAAAGGACCCCATTTTTATAATCTATGACAGAACCTTTGACACCATCCTCTGGTATCTTAACAAGACACTGAGCGGCATGGCGCTTGCCAGGACAACCCTGGTCAGCGGCCAGGACAAAGTTGTGAATGATGTGCTCGAGGCATTGAAGGTGTCGAAGGATATCTCCGTCCTCTTTGGGAACTTGGCTACATCACTCACCAACCGCATCCGTGAGATGTATGTTGACCAGGAGGACAGCGAGTTGGACAGCGAGGTGAATGGCGAGACACTGGTGATGGTCCCGCATGTTCGAATACAATGGGTTTGGCTGTCGTTGCCAGCACTCCTCGTCGCAGTTTCAAGCGGTTTTCTCCTGCTCACAGTGGTGGCAACGAAGAAGTCTGGCCTTCCGGTTTGGAAGACTTCCAGCTTGGCGGTTTTGTTCCATGGTTTGGATCGTGGCTCGGAAGAGGTCGAGCCTTCAGGACATCGCGGCATTTCGAGTCAAATGTTCAGGGAAGGGGAGGACCGCAAGGTTACTCTAGGACGAGATGCTAGTAGCGACTGGAAGTTACGAGATTCTGCCTGAGCGTATGCTAGAGAGAGACAGACATCTAGATGACTCAAGAAACGCGGGAAAATCTAAGCCGTAGACGTCGCTCTACTCCGGTGTGACGGTGTTGTGGCGCCTGCGGGAAGACCGGTCATAACGCAAGAACTTGCCAAATCGTTACTTTAGGGTCTGCGCTAGAAGATACTGATTAGTTTAAATCGATTTAAGGCACTGTGGTTGTGCCTAGAAGGATCGAACTGTGCGGTAGTGGTGAAGGTGGCCCACTCGTAATGCACATACGTTATACATTCGCATCGACGCAGTTTAGTACGCTTAGTCGAGTTAAATATTATGCATCATTGATCGTCAAGGGAAACCATGAACTGAGGTATGAAGACCTTGCTAAATTTTGGGCTTGCACACCGAACCTGGAAAGGGTTTGATTGAGAAACGTGACCAGATCATATTGATTAGACAGGCGTGACAAATCACATCAAATTGACGCCTAGGAAGTCCAAGATTATTCTACTTCGCATGCTGACCCTCGGGGGCCTGGAGATCGACCAACAGCTCTTCGAGTTGTTGAGGCGGAAGGGCTAGTTGGCAAGCTCTCTAACAAGGTTGCTGTCGTCACTGGTGCAAATCAAGGCATCGGCCACCGCTCGCGCCCTGCACGCGGGCTACGTCATTCATCACCACCATAGATATGACAAAGGCCCAAAATGCTATGCAAAGCATATTAAGTGGACCTGGTCTAAGTCTCAGGCACCAATCCATGCGGTTGAAATGCGCCTCGACTCCCTCGAGCCTGTATGTGCAGCGGCCAAATCATTTCTCGCTGTGAGTCGCAATCTCAACATCCTTGCCTTGACTGCTGATGTCATGGCTACACCCGCTGGCGAAGATGGCTCTGGAAACCAGTGAAACCGGGCAGGCTGGGGGCTGTGGTGCTGAGGTGTGGCTGGAAGGCTGGCTTATCAGGGGAACGCAGGTAGATTTGCGACGCGGTCTCATAGGAGACTCGATCAGCAACCCTACAGCACTCGCTCAGGCACCTATATATTTCTCAAGTGATTGCTTCGTTGCCCTGTCCAGAAGAGGTGTTTATTGGTCCTACTTCACCAGCTTGGTATCAGTTACTTGGGTCACTTTCTCCTGTTTCTCTTGTCCAAACCAGTGTTGCCCGCAGCAGCAACGTCTGCGTCGGAGTCCCGCGTCGTATCCGCATTCTCTCAGCTCACTGCGCCAGTCAAGGCCGTTTAACGACCTTCATTTCGAGAACGAGATATATAACCCTTGGACTGCATACGGACAACCCAAAACAGCGAAAGTTAACCGTACGAACGAGATCGAACGACGCTGCGCATCCCAGGGACTACACACCCTCTCCCTACACCCAGGTCTAATCTTGACCAATCTTTCCCCGCATTGTATCAAAGAGCAAACGGAGGTTACACTGGCTGAAGGCCTGAGAAATAAAATGAAGAGTGCTTCCCAGGGCGCAGCACATCGGTATATGCTGCAACAAGCAAGGACTGGGAGGAACGTGGGGGGATGTTCTTAAGTGGCTGTATGGAAGAGGCACCTGGAAGATTTACATCAAATTGGATGGCAGGAGAACCTGGACATGCTTCTTGGGCTTACGATCAACTAGATGCCCACAGGCTATGGAAATAATCATTGAAGCTACATGGGATAGACAACGTCTGTGAATAACTTAGGGTCTGTCTTACAAGGAGGGGAAATAGTTAATACTACTAAAACTATAATAATAGGTAGGGATAGACTATTACTAATTTCACCAAGTTAGAACCTGACTTAAGGGGTGTAAGTATGCCCCTTAAGGCTATGTTGGTAGGCCTAGATATGTCACGTGCCCCCGCCGGGCCCCTCAACGTCGAACCCAGCCACATAGGTTTGAGACCGCCACACCTCAGCCCCCCGTCCCTCACAAAAATCCCTGCCCGCGCTCTCAGCTCACCCTGCTGCCAACCCCCGCAAACCCCTGCAAACCCCTCGCAAAGACTCACACCCAAAACTCCCTGCCAGAAGCTCGGACGCCCGCCATGGATGTACGTGACAGCCTCAGGCCCCCTCGCGACTGAAATCTGAACAAAAATTATCCACACGGTACGATGATGACCAGCTCACGCAAGCGCAAACACCAGCCCGATCCCACCGACAGCCGCGACACCACCATGCTCAAGCTGCACGCGCCCCTGGCCCGCGCCGCCACCACCCTCGACCGCTCCCTCTTCGCCAAGACGCTCAACCTCGCCGCCGCCACCGTCCAGGACAGCCGCAACATCGCCCGCCTGAGGAAGCAGCTCGAGAAGGGCAGGGAGCTGCTCGACTGGGAGCGCCTCAACTCGTGCCGCCCCGACCCCGTCGAGGAGGGCAAGAAGTGCCTGGTGCTGAGGGAGGGCGTCAAGGCCGACGGTGAGTTTTTTCTTCTTTTGGTTTTTTTTCTAATGAGTTCTTATTCTTCATTACTTCATGTTGTCACTTCGTCATTGAATTGGTGTCGTTCTCAGTCACCGAGTGAGGTGTAAGTGTGCACATAGACTGATCAACGACCGCAGTGCCCTCGACATGGGGTCCTCTGCTGCAGGCCGCAGTCGAGGCCAAGGAGCTCTCCGTCATCCCCTATGATCTCCCGCTCGACTACGACTACTGGACGTACTGTGAGTTGGCCGTCTCGGCGTGAGTGTTCGCGAGCCAGGCTCACACCCCGTGCAGTGGATGTCATAAGCGCCATCTTGCCCGAAGACCTCCACGGCGAGATTCCCGTCGGCTTCAACACGGCCGGCCACGTCGGTGAGTCCCTCTCTCGAACCCAAGCCCGCCCCGGAGAGGCGCGCCACGGCTGACGTCCCGGAAGCCCACCTCAACCTCAGGGACCGCTACCTCCCCTACAAGGGCATCATCGCCCAGGTCATCCTTGACAAGAACCCCAAGCTCCGGACCGTCATCAACAAGACGGACAACGTCGGCACCGAGTCCGAGTTCCGCACCTTTGCCTACGAGGTCCTCGCCGGGCCCAACGACATGGACGTCGACGTCAAGGAGAACGACTGCTCCTTCAAGTTCGACTACTCCAAGGTCTACTGGAACAGCAAGCTGGAGACGGAGCACTCCAGGCTCATCCGCATGTTCCAGCCCGGCGAGGTCGTCGCCGACGTCATGGCCGGCATCGGGCCCTTCGCCATCCCGTCCGGCCGGAAGGGCGTCTTCGTCTTCGCCAACGACATGAACCCGGAGAGCTACAAGTACCTTGACGAGGCCATCGAGCGCAACAAGGTCAGCAGAACCCTCTCCCAGCACGGCTCCCAGCACGGCCCGAACACACAGCAGTGAGCTCACCTGTTCTGTCTAGGTCCGCAAGTACGTCCGGTCCTTCAACCAGGACGGCCGCGACTTCATCCACGAGTCGGCTCGCCTCGTCCTCGAGGCGTCCCAGCGTGGCGACGAGGTCGTCATCCTGCCCAAGACGTCCCGCAACAGGCAGCCCGGCGACCCCATCCCGGAGCCCAAGCGCATCCCGCTACCGGCGACGATCAACCATTTCGTCATGAACCTCCCGGCCTCGGCCACGACCTTCGTCCACCACTTCCGCGGCATTTACCACGGCCAAGAGGCCCTCTTTGAGCCCCACACCCTCGCCAAGCTGCCCATGGTCCACGTCCACTGCTTCGCTCTCAAGCAGGACGACGAGGTGCCCCTCCTGGACATTTGTGACAGGATCTTTGAGGAGATCGGCGTGCGCTTCAAGCCCGGTGACGCCGAGAACGAAGGCGAAATGACAATCCACAACGTTCGTGACGTAGCCCCCAAGAAACGCATGTTCTGTGCCTCCTTCCGCATACCCCCCGAGGTGGCATTCGCTTCCAAGACGTCCTGAGGGTGGACGTCGATGGAGAGAGAGGAGGGGAAGGGGGGGGAGGGGGTCACCGTCGGCCACCGGCACCGAAGAGCTCGCGACAGCCTTTGACGACATGCCCGCTGCCGATCCTCTCATCCGTCGGCGCCAGGTGGTCTCCAGGGGCAGCAGCGGCGGCTGCGATACGGCCCTGGCCAAGCCTTCTGCGGCCGGAATCCACCGGCCGGCAGCCCGGCAGCCCTCGGTTTTATCGTGATCCCTGCCTCGCGCCATTCCTCGCTTTTGGCCCCTTCCAGGCGCCCTCCGCTTTGGGCGACCTGCAGCCATGCATGAGGCTGACAAAGCCCCGACGGGACTGACAGGCAGGCAGGCAGGCAGGCAGGCAGTCCACTTGGGACGGGATGAGATGGGATGGGCGGGAGTAGGAAAATTCTGAAGGGGACAAGAGAGAAAAGGGGGGAAGGGAGAGGTCGCATCCCGTCGTCGAGCGAATCTCGAATCTGACGTGCGTCACTGCTCGAGCCGTCCAACGAGTGACATCCGAGCAGTCGGATGCCACAAAACAACCCACCCCTCCTGCCCCCGACCTCTTTTGTGGTCTTGCAGCGGCGGCAGATAACAGACGCATTATGCTCCAACATGTCGGCCTCGTCACGCACGTCACACAAAACATACCTCATAACGTGTCCCGGACCCTTCCCCGTCACGCTGACCGGGCTGATCATGCTGGGATCGGCCACGGCGCCCCGCACCTCGATGAAAGGGCGCCAGGTGGCCAAGACGTAGCGCGCAGGAGAGGCACCCTGCCAAGCTTGCCTGCAGGTTTGCGTGCGTCTAGAGCGTGCGTGCGTGCGTGGACTGGCCTCCTCACGCTCGTGGCATGTGAATGCTCCTGGGATCCAGCCACTATTGCGGCGCTTCTTCTCAACCAGTCCAGACCGTCCTGATGGCTGGCTGGCGGTTCGTTGTTGTGTGCCCCAGTTGCCAGTCACTTGTCCGCATCGCCACCTCCGCGTCGTGTAACCTGGGCGGAAATCTCATGGCGGGGGGGCGCGCAACTTGTTTACTGATGGCTGCTGCGTTGTCAATGGCTCGCTGCAATGTTACACGTATTACGTCTGCGGCGGACGGAGGACCGGAGGGGGAAACAAATCGCTGGCTGGTGATCTGAGATGGGGCGTTCGAATCCGAAACCAATGCTGACTGTGCCCTTTCTTTGATGATGTCGAGATGAACGTCGATGATCGCGGTCCAGGCATGGCTGCAGAGCGAATCATGGCCCGTACGCGCGGAGGGTACGAGGCCACGGCAACGACCGCAAACACGATCACAGCGGAGACTTCTTCCGTCCAGCCCGACAGCGAACCATCAGCCGCCTCGCCCCGTGATCCGGCCTTGCGCTTCTCCTAGCAACCCACCATGGCGCAGGAGAACACAGCACCATCGAGAGGGCCAGAGATAGAGCCTCAACACCTCACAGGCTCGAATGACTGGTTGCAAGCCGCCCGCGCGGTCATCGGTGGCCAGCTTGCATGATCAGCTGCGGCGGGCAACGGTTGATGAAACCAAGAGCGCTCCTGTCGAGTGAGTCCGCCCAACCTTAATTTACGGAGATATTTACCTCGAACCCGCAATCCTGCAGCACGCTGCGCCCAGGCTTGCCCAAAGAGAGTCGAGCCTACTTGGGTTGCGGCAAGACATTGATACGGGGCGCTGCCCTACAGGACATGGATCCCCTTCGTCTGTCCTCTCAGAGCTGGCGTACGCGCGCGGTCGGCCGTCAGCCAGGTAGAGCGCCACCCATCCACCCATCCGCCCGTGCATCTATCCTGGGAGCTCTTGTATAACACAATATGGCGTTATAGGCGGCGCGCTGCGGCGCAAACTGCATCGGGCCACAATGAGTGGGGTGGAGTTGAGCCTGTTCATTGTAGGCGGAGAAGGTGGCTGGCTTGTCTTCGCTCGCCGCCAACTGGTTGTCGCCTCCCGCTGGACCCTCTGCCTCCGCTTGTGCCATGCCATGTTTTCCTTCCCGAGAGGTTGCTTCTGAACCGTATCGCGCCGAGGCTTGCGTCTGAAGGATCCGTGGTCTGCATGCCGTCAAGCATACCGTGTGCCGCTGGAGTGAAGGCCTTTCGTATCTCCATGCTGACCGGGCATGCTTGCTGCGAGTCCACGCTCTAGCCTTCCCTCGCCTCGTAAGGGGTTCTCGCCTCGTAAGGGATTTGGGTTGAGCGACATGGCGCACGTTGCGAATGTAGATCTCGATTCTCCGGCCTTGAACTGAGACGGTATCGCGCCCGTGGGGAATATCGCCAAGAAACCGATCAAAGGCCTGGATGGGCGGGTAAGACGGAGCGCCCCCCACCAGCCCTCTGGACCGCACCTGAATCGGGATCGAGGTGAATGGTGGGCCTATCCATGCCCGTGGGGGTCTTTCTTGCCTTTGGACGGCCGCTCGCAGTTCAGCCGCGTGTTGAGCTAGGTATATACTATGCGTTAGTAGACTCACCTGCTAGCTCGCCGAGCTGTTGACTGCGCGAGGGGGCATGTTCTCTGCGCATGGAGAGGAGGTGGGCGATCTTGATGCGCTTCAACAGGAAGGTGAGACACCTATCGTGAGGGCTTCTGGAACCATGCCGGAATGGCAACCCCACGGATACGGAAGGTCAAGTGACCGCGAGCCACCGTTCAGGGTCAAGCCACGGCTTGTGTCGATTGGTGAAGACCTGGCCGCCGTATCTGTCAAGGACTCGAGGAGGGGTGAGACAGGTCCTGCTTCCAGAGGGTGGAGGTCAATGTTGTGTGCCCGAGCTGCCCTGTCATTTTTCCTGACGAGATTCATCAATTCCTCCCAGGCATCGGAGGGATCCCGAGCGCCGCAGCCACAGGTTGACTGATGTGACTGATCGCAAATTCGCACGAGCCGGACATGACGAGCAGCAAGATCCGACTTTGGCCTGTCATCCCGATGGGCGCCAGGTGAAAGTGCAGATTGGACAGGCATTCAAAAGTAGCCTCGACCCCGCTTGGTTGACAGGGGGTTTCGACGGCGTGCCAACCCCCCACTGTTAAGGCTCTGGGCGGCCCATCTCAGAGCTGCCAGTGTCTGGTCAGATTTGGCACACCGCAGACGACCTGTGTGCTCGATGATGATGGAATGGTGACGAGTATTGTAGCGGTGGCCCCTCTTCCAAGGCCTTCGCGCCGAAAGTCGCTGCCCACTACTTGTTTTCACATGCGAGTGCGTCCCGATATCGAAAAGCCGGCGGCGATTCGCACGCTGCGCAAAAAAATGACAGGCCCGTTCGCTGCCTTCTTCGTAGCCGGGGCCGATATTTGTGTGAGCGGTCAGATCTGCGACGGTCGATCTCTGGTTCCGTACTTGCACAGAGCCAGCCCCGAGTTGTGGCGATCAGGGTCCATCCCGCTGGCGACCAGGCCCACAAAGAGCGAGAGCATTAGAGAGAGAGTTTCAGCGATATGAAGCCTACCCGCACCCGATCTGTATTGCTGCCGAGCAGCCTCCGGGTGCGGACCGATGGCCATGGTTACACGAGCGGGTCAACGGGCTCTAAAGAAGTTCGGAAACTAGCTTCACCGCGAGCTGTGATCGTCGATGAGGATGGCGGAAGGCTTGACCCCAGCCATGAGAAAAACACCGAAATAACAACAAACCAGATACCGGCTGTTTGTCAGTTTGACATCATAGTAAGAACGGTGTGAGAGCTGGCCAGCCCACCCTGTTGCGGGTTTGAAATGGCTGGGCCATTGGTTCGAGACTGGCTGCAGGAGACGTACGATAAGGGAGGCTAGGGCGTGGATTGGATGATGGAACTTTGCGTCCACACAAGCCCGTTACTTGGTACGCCTCGCTCATCGCCAGGTCGACGACCTAGCCGCCGCTTCTGTCATTCGCGGCAAGCCTACACAGTAAGACCCAGGTAAGACCCAGGTTGATCGAGGGAGTTGATGAACCGTGCTATCTTGAAGGAGTGGTTTGGTCGCTGGCTCGCAGGTTGTGCTGACTGGCTTGCATCTGGCGTCTTCGTGAACCAGCAGAACCGCGTGGGATGCCGTGCTAGCGAGTAGCCGTAACATGCGTCCATCTTGCGTCACCTCTCAGCCGTCACAGTCCCCTCACGCCATCCATTCAGGTTGACGAGGTAAGAACACTGAAAGGCAGGCAGCCTGTGAAACATGGAGGCTCAACTGGAGTGGGCGGAAAGGTGGGCTATGTCCTGTGTTGTGTCAATACGAAAAGCATCGACGGTACATCGTGCTCTGCAGGGTATGTATCTAGCTGGAGAGCTGGAGTGGTCTAGAATCCTGGCGGGGAAGCAAGGCCAAGGCCATTACATAGCGTGGGCGAGGATTGGCCCGGGGGTTCGCCTTTGAGCATCCTTGTGTCCGTGCCGGGGCCGAGGGCTTTCTCGGCGCCACGACGAACCAACCGGAAGCAACAAAGTGGTCGTAGTTGTAGTTTGTTAGCATGCTCCCACGTTGGCCTGACCCCCCGGGGGAGGGGAGAGGGGTGGTCCGCATTGATGTTGACGCTCGCTGGGAGACACGCCACGGACGCGACCAGAGCCTTATTGCGGCTCTTGATGGGCTCGATCCGTCGCTGCTAGGGGCCCGGCGGGTCGATGTGAGGTGAACTGGCTGGCGAGGGAACGGGGCCCTCGTCTCATACACTGTACTAGACCTGGAGAGTATCGCCAATTGTTTCGACCTGCGCCGCCGAGGCCGGCTGAAGTGGTAGCACGAGGTAGGCTTCTCCTCATCAGAGATCAGATTGTGTGTCCGCATCCATCTTCTGTAGCCTGTGGCCAGGTCCGTGTGCGCCGCCATCTCTGGCGATTTGGTCCGGGGCCTCGAGCAGCAGCCAAGGTCTGGGGCCTCGAGCAACAGCCAAACGCAGCCTGGGAATCGGAGGCATACGTGGCTGGGCTGGCGGCTGGTTGACGGGGCGTATACGGGCAGCCGTGATCCCGGATCATCAACAGAGTTGACGGACGCAGGAGTAGCGCTATCACGGTGGAGGGGGTTGATGGCGTAGCGAGGAGGCTAACGGGAGCGCCAACCAGATAAGCCGGACGAGGTGGCTCGGATAGGGACGTTGGCTCGCGGGATATGTCGGGCCTTTGCACGGTTGCTTAGTCGTTCCTAGCGGTACCAGAGGGAGGCTGCCTTTCCTCGCGGCGCAGGATGCAGAGCCATCGATGCAGCTGGTCGGGAGCAAGTGGGACAGAAGGGCTGGAGATGCTCGGTCCCAAGTCGAGGCGAGACGAGGCATGGATGGACAAGGTGCGGCGCGGCGTATGCTGGCGTCGTCTTGGGGACATCGTCTCAGTCAGTGAGTTCGGGCGCCGGGCCCCGGACCCCTTCCCCCGCCCCGCCCATCTTGCTTGTCCTTTTCCCGGCGATTCTGATGAACAGGCGAAAAATGTCAGACATGTATTGTCTTGCTGTCCTGTGGTTGTGGTGGACGTTGGACAATCACGAAATGTTTGTTGTTCCACCCAGCCAAGGTAAGGTGTCGCGAGTCGACGGCCGAGCTCCAGACCACACCCAACCAAGCAAGGTAGGACGGGGCAGGGAAGGGAAGGGGAAGAGAAGAGACATGGAGCCTGGCTGCACCGGAACGAAAACGTAAGGCGAAATGGCAGGAGATCGAATGGCGCCAGATGGCATGGGGATGAGACAAAGTGTTAGCGAGAGACCTCTTGTCCTCTCCGGGCCCAGGTCGCGGATGCGTCCTGGTGTGGCGTCGAGATACTCGCCGGACAAGGCGGGGGCAAGTCTCGTCCTCGCGCCAAAAGATGGCGCGAATGAGTGGAAGGGACGATGTGGAGACGATGGGTGAATGAGGCAGGGGCGACGGCGATTCGCGACTAATGTACCTACCTACCTACCTAACCTACCTGCCTTCGGGGAGGCGATCCGGTGGATGCCTTCCCATTCATTTGAGGTGTCTGGCAGGCACGGAAGTCACGATGTACCTCTGTCTTGTCTGGCTGCCTGTCTATTTGCCCAGTCCGCAAAGGGAAAGCCACTCTTGGTCGTGGCTGGCCGTTTCCATCGAGAATCAGGCAGGACTGAAATTGGATTGAATCGACCCAAGGCCGTGCAGCAAGGCCACAGTGTTCCGGCGAACGCAGTGAACGAAATGCCCATGTCTCTTTTCGCATCTCGCTTTTCGGCCGGCAAGAAGCCGAGGCTTTCGCATCCCACAAACGAGGGGGGGGTTGAGCAGGGACGACGGAAGGCGTCGAAATGGAAGCCCAACCAGAGCCAGAGAGAGAGAGGGCAGAGGCAGAGGCGAAGCCCAAGCCACAAGCCCCCGCCCCTGTCCGTTCCACCTCTTGTCTTGGACCCCAGAATCGCAGGGAGCCTCGAAATCCCAAAAAGCCCAGGGCCACCAGCGAAAGACTCCCATCACGCTGGAAAGGGCCCTTCCCTCATTCGCTGGCGCCCCACATGGCCCAATTCCCAGCCAGTCAAGTCCGTCAGCGCCAGCGCCGGTCCAGTGAAAGTATCGCCTCCCACGTCTTCTCCCCCCCCCCCCCCCTCTTCTTCCCCTGGAACCCCTAGCCCCTTCCATCCCCCCCGGTCCCCTCGTCCCCCGGAGTCGAGGCCTGCCGTGGCCCTGTAAATTCTCTGCCTCCCCCACCCACCCCTGTCCCATCTTCTCCCTCCCGAGTTCCCAGTGACCCCAAGCCCCAAGCAAGCAAGCAAAGCAGCAAGCAAGCACCGTCACGTCCCGGCATCGTCGTCGGTGATCCCTGTCTTGCCCCAAATCTCGACCTGACAATCGCCTCCTTCGTCAAAATCCAGTCGAGTCTAGTCCAACCAAGTCAGTCACACGGACGAAACAGGTCAGGTGTAAAGCACTGTCTTTTCCCTCTCTTGTCCCCTTTTTTTCTCTCTCCTCTTCTCTGCTCGGCTTTTTCTGTTTCGCCGTTCTTATTCCACACACATCCATCATTTCATCATCCACGATTCATCCATCTGGCCCCCCGACCAACCAGTTGGCGCGCGACTCGACTTCCGATTACTGCTGGACTCGGGCTCGGCCTCCCAAACCACACTGGGAAAGCCAAACACACTCAGCCTTGGTCACATCGCGTGCCTCACCTCGGTTTACTGCACCTGCGCGCGCGCATCATCCGACCTCGGGGTCCAAACACGCTTCTTGGTCTCGAACCCAAGCCAACCCAACCCAACCTTGTCCATCACGTCAACAAATCACGCCCACAACAGCGATGTCTCCGTAACCACTGGCCCTCTCGGTCTTGGACTCGCGCAAACTCTACTCTCCCTCACTACCGCCGCCACGACGACCACCACGACCACCTTCACAACAAACGCCAGCGAGCACCAAGGTAAGTTGTCTGCGGCTGCATCCCATTTCATCAAAGCTGCCAATCTATCATCAACCTTATCACCCGTGCCCCTGCCACGCTTGCTCCTATCACTGTCATTTACCACCACCACCACCAACACACCTTCACCAGACCGGGGGGGAAGGGGGGGAGCATCACGGCCTAGGACCAGTCTGTCCGGCGGCGCATCGATTGCGTGGGAACAAAGGGTGTTCCTCTCCTCTGGCAACCCCCCTTCGGCAAACCCCCCCTGCGTCGCTGTACTCCACAACGCGATACTCGATTGCTGTCGTCGGTCGGTCGGTCAGTCTGCACGTCGCTGCAGTGCCTTCGCACTTGCATGTACAGCGACCGCCAGCCGCATCCGCCTTGCGCCTGCGCTGGTGCTGGTGCTGGTGCTGCTGCACCGGTGTGGTCATCGCCCCACCCCCCTCCTTCCTTGCAACCCTCTGCCTTTGCACCCTCCCTCCACCATATCCGCCCACCCACAACCCACTTTACACTGTACGCTTGGTTTGCTGCCAAACCACCACAGCCAGCACCACCAGCACCACGCCGCACCATCCATCCGTCTGGAAGCTCGCCCGGGTCGCAGAGGAGGGGATCTACCGGCTCTGGCCTGCAGCCCGCCAGCCAGTCTCGCCTCGCCTCGCGCCTCCGAGTAACCGCACTCCGTCTTCCCGTTCCCCTCGTCCATCCCCGGCCCCATCCTGGTCCAGCCCAGCCCAGCCAGTCCTGCTCTCTACTCTCTATTTCATCACGTCAATCGTTCACGCCTGTGCGACCTGACCTCTCCTCTCCACTCTTCATCATTGATATCATCCTCCGCCCATCTCTTGCCTACCTCGTCCGTCGCGACGCCGCCGGCCCTCAACCATTGCTAATCCCCATCTTCGCTGCAGGCGAGCTCATTCTTCCCCTTCAGCTTCCCCAACATTTTGATACCCCACGAGCCCTCCCTGTTCGTCACCGCCTCGACCACGAAACGCCACCCCACCCGGAGAGGAGAGTCACTGCCATTCGAGACCGAACATATACCGTCGTCTTCTCGTCACCCCGGATCACAACGCACTCTGCCACACGGACGATCACGACCACTCACGCCTGAAGTCAGAGTCCACCTCCATGGTCGCAGCTCTCGCTTGCTGATCCCTCCACTCTCACGACAGAGCGAGCGAGCCAGGACCCCCGGCCTCATCACTTACACCACGTCCCACTCTCACCATGGCCGTGGTTCTCTCATCAGAGGAGAACTCTTACTTCTCTTCAACAGCGTTACGACGCTCACACTCGCAGCCCAAGTTCGGCTCGAGCCAGTCCGCGTTTCCCTCGCAGCAGTCGTCCACCGACAGCCGCAAGGCTGACGGCACGTTCTCTCACCCCAAGATCTATCCCGACTCGGCGCCATCATCCGCTCCGTCATCTCCCCAGTTCGCCTCGACCGAGTCCACCGATCTGTCCTACGCCTCAACACCTGCCAGCAACCTCTCATTGGCATCCGACTGTGACGATGCCTTCCCCATGTCCGTACACCCGGACGACCACTTCGTCCTGCCCCACTACTCGCCGCCTGGTTTCTACGACCCCGAAGACCTCGAGCCACCCATGAGCCCCAGGACCGGTGACTCGTATACCGTGTCACCAGCCGAGAACGACAACTCGGGCAACACTTCGCGCCCTGGCACCCCGGAGTTCGTCCTGGAAGTCGACCGTGCCGAGGACGATACCGCCGTCAGGGCCCAACCCACGAGGCATGTTGACTACCTCTCACACAACTGGCGGGAGGAAGACATCTGGTCGTCTTGGAAGTACGTCGTATCCCGGCGTGCCGAGTACAGCAACAGCGCTCGTCTGGAGAACGCGTCTTGGAGGACCTGGATGAAGGCCAAGAACAACCTGCGGACCGTCTCGCCCGAGGCGCTGAATTGGTTTGTCGAACCCCTCTCCCATGCACACGCCGTCGCCTCCCTGCTAACTCGTCACAGGCTCAAGGATTGTGATGTGACCTGGCTCTACGGCCCTCTGCAGACCGGCCACAACAACTTTGCGCCCGCCACTTCCAGCCAGAACAGTGGCATCTTGACAAAAAACAACTCCTTCATCAACAAGAAGCCCATTCTCAAAAAGCGCAGCATGTCGGAGGTCATGCTGCAAAAGTCCCTCTCCGCATCATCGCTGGTCAAGACGGCGGCAGCCGCGGTTCAAGCCCAAGAGAGCTCGGGCGGTGGCAGGCGGATTTCTCGACCGACCTTGGAGCGTGCCTCCACAACCGACTACATCGCGTTTCCCTTCTCCTCCCGTCGACTCAGCCGGGACACCGCCAGCAGCCTCGCGCCATCCGTCTCCTCCTCGGGTATTGTGTCTCCCAGCGTGGAGAGGAAGCACATCCACTTCAACGAGCAGGTCGAGCAGTGCATCGCCGTGGAGATCAAGGGCGAGGAGGAGGACGACGATGCCACGTACAGCGACCGCTATGACAACAGCGATTCCGACGAGGGTGCCATCATGATGAAGAAAAGCAAGACGAAAAAGCGCGTTCCAGTTGTCAGGCGACACTCGAAGAAGTCCAAGGCGCCACCTCAAGCCGAGGGCAAGACCATCGCCATGCTTCCCTCCACCACCCTGAAGTATCGTGAGGACACGCCTGAGCCCGCCGAGACGGCCATGAAGCACAGCACCGGCATCTACCGAGGGCCGATATCCCAGTCCTCCTCGCAGGAGACTCTGCGGCCTGCGAAATCGTCGGGAAGGTTCTTCATCGAAGAGGACGACGACGACGACGCGGCCATGGAGGAGATGCTCAGCCCCAGAGGCGGCTGGCAGTCTCCCGTCACGGACGGGTCCGGTTTACAGCGGACGCCGTCCACGAACAGCCTCAATGCTGAGCCGGCAGGCATGCGGCGCACCTCGTCGGGCATGTTCATGCCCTACGAGGAAGGGGATTCGGCATCCAACGAGGGCATCATCGGCCGTGTTGTCGACACGGTCAACACGGCCAGAGACATCGCCCACGTCATTTGGAACGTGGG
The DNA here is from genome assembly GCA_000732205.1 of Verticillium tricorpus MUCL 9792. Lineage (NCBI taxonomy): Eukaryota > Fungi > Ascomycota > Sordariomycetes > Glomerellales > Plectosphaerellaceae > Verticillium > Verticillium tricorpus. Next base: position 5,741,817 of record JPET01000001.1, on the reverse strand, counting down.
CTGGAGGAAGTGAAGTAGGGCAGGCACCTTTTTCGGCGCCAAAAAAGCCCCCTTCACCACGGGCGACGGCGCCTCGCAGGGCGCGTGTACTTTTTGAACGACGACATGTCATCGCATCATGGCAGGCGTTTTATAGGGACGTCATATGATCCAACCTAATGGCGTTACGGGCAGCAGGCAACGGGGCTCGGAACGGCACACGGAAACAGCACGTCACATCTGGGGCTTTTGGGGGACCCCGGATGGAGCACACAGGATGCTCTCGATACGTGCAGGGCGGCGAAGTGACCGACGGGGATGTCGGTCGGCTCGGCCACCGGCAGAGCAGAAGAAAAAGCATTGATTCGACAGCGAAAGACGGGCCACGCGCGGCTACCGAGGGTGCGGCGGCGACTTGTGCGTCGTCTCAGGGCGATACAGTAATGGACCGGGCGAACGGTGGGCGCCGCCGCACGAAAACGCTGATCGACGCGCATGCGAAGGGGGGCGGCGCAACGGACTCGGACTGGGCATCAGCGGAGTAGAGAGCGCAACACCACCGGACGGGCACTGGAACAGGGACCGGCAGGATGCCGGCGGATGGGTTCGGCATGGGTAACGGCTACGGTCACGGTCACGGTTAAAGGCACGGTCAGGTCAGGCCAAGGTCAAGGTCGCCGGGGTGCTGCACGTAGAACAACGCACATACCTAGGATAGCAACTTGCCCATTCTTTCCACTTTGCTCGCCCTCCGTGATGCCTCCTTGTCTGCGCTCATGTTTCACACGTAAACGACAGTCCGTCCCCGATCGAGATGTGCAGGTTTCGCCCAGGGGAGTGGTCATCGGTCTACGAGTCGCACCCACGCACAGAAGCGCGCAGCCAACGAGGACATGGATGGTTACGATGCCTCCCGCGGGAGAGGGCGAAGTGTCGCCCATAACGCGACGTGGCTCGAGACATGCTGCGGACATCAAGGTTCGGGACCAGCGGGCTGGCTGCGGGCGGGGGGGGNGGGGGGGGGGGGATGGCGGCGCCGCGCGGCTCGGGATGGGCGGCAAGGTCGAGAGTTTGCGTCGGTTCTGACTTTCATGATACATTGAGAATTAATGATGGGGTCGATTCATCACCCTGGGCGCACGTCCTGCGCAGCGTTCAAGTAGACAGGTTGGAACGTGAAATCTTGTTTAGTTTAGGTCTCATGCCAATGGCAGAAGTGAAAAACCCGTTCTATGAACCCCGTCTCGCTCGCCAGGCTGGCCTGCCCACCGGCCTGATAATTACCCACCAGATGCTGCTGTTTTTGATCTACTGCAATGTCATGCTCGCGTGATGCGCGGGAAGAGAGAAGAGAGAGAAAAAGCAAGAGAAAGGTACACCGAGAAACAACACAAAGACTAAGGCACGTTATGTACAGCTCTTGGATCCAGATAACGACCACATTCATTTTTCTATCATTCGTCAAGCGTAGAGAGTCCCGTCGTCGAGAAGGCTGGCCATCCACTAGAAGAACTTGCCCTTCTTCTTCTTGGTGTCCTTCTTCTGCGAGCCGCCGAGAATATCGTCAAAAGTCATCGTCGACTGGCTAGGCGAGTCCTGCTGCTGCTGCTGCGCGAGGAGGTTCGTGGCCGACGGGTTGCGCGGCAGGCCGGCAGAGGAGGGCGGGTAGTGGCCCAGAGACACGACGCTGCTGTTGGCACCACCGCTGGCGATGCGCGATGTTCGGTCGCCGGGGAGGCCGTCCATGGGGACGGGTTCCAGGCCAATGGCGATGCTGGATCGGTAGGCCGAGTTGCGCACGCCTAGGGCGCGGCCGGGCGAAGCCGTGCGGCGACTGCCGACGTACTTGGGCGAGGCGGGGGGCGGCGTCGACTCGATGGCCGGCGGTGTGCCGAGTGGCCCGCCGTCCTGCTCCATGAACATGGGCGGCGGGGCGAGAGGTGACATGACGGGCTCGGTGGGCGCAGCCGCATCGGCACCGTCGAGACCCTCCCAATTCTTGGCGGCAGCCCAGCAGTGGGAGCGGTGGTAGATGGCCTCGACACTGAACATGACCGAGTCGGCCGAGAGCTCGACGTAGCCGGCGCCGCCCGACACTTCGTACCACATCTTGCGCACCTGCGAGTCCTCGAGCCAGGGTGGGTTGCCCATTGGCGGCTCGCAGAGGAAGTACTCGACGCCCTCGGTGTACTGCAGGCCAGGCGCGTCGATGACGAGCATGGGCAGTGACTGAATCACTACATACAAGAACAGCCAGTAGCCGATGCGCTGGTCAGCAAGGTCGGCGGCGTTCCGGCCGCGGGCTTCGTGGTTCTCGAAATCCTTGAAGGCCGCCAAGAAGGGAACCTGCAGGGTGTTGGTGTCGTAGTTGTAGGCCTTGTGCAGGACGAGGATGAGCTCGTGCTCCTTGATGCGCTTGTCGATGCGGGCCTGCTCCTTCGCCGGCTTCTGGTCGTACGTCTCGAGAATGGCGCGCATCGAGGGGATCTGCGGGATGTCAAAGGGAATCGGCGGCAGCACGGGAGGCGTGGAAGTGTCGAATTCCGTGAGCACCTTGCGAAGGGCAGCAGCTACCGGGTTGCCGCTCGACGAGTCGTCGTCAGGTCCGCCATCGATGACGCGAGGCGTCAGGTCTTCTCGGTCAACGAGCAGGTCGTAAAGGGCGCACATGTCCGAGTAGAGGGCCTTGAGCACCAAGCGGTTGAGGCCGCTCTCGGAGAAGGGGTTCTTCTTGCTGCTAGCCTTGGGGGGCCAGTTTCCGAAATTGGACTTGTAGTAGCTGAGGACGAACGTCCGCATCTTGTTGAAGGATTGGCGCCACTGCTTGAACCGGACGCTCTTGACCTCGGCGATTGAGCTCGAGTTGGCGATGCCGGAGAAGAGCGAGGGAAACTCAAACTGCTCGAGCCTCATGTTGATGTTGTGCTGGCGGTTGACCAGATCCAAATGAGCACGCTCGAGCTTCTGTCGTGTTGGAGCCGAGACTTGCGCAAAAAGCGGCGACTTCAGCTCCAGAATGGGCGTATATTTTCCAACGGCGTGGGCGAAGGCCTCGCTATACAGCTCCATGGAGCGCATGCGCTCGCCTAGAATGAGCGCCTCAAGCGTCTTCTCACGACTGTGACGCACATCGGACAGGGCCAGTTGCGCGTTGAAGAAGCTGAAGCTCATATCAACAGCCTCGCCGAAGCTCGATCCATCAAGATTGGTGAAACCAAACTCCTGAAGCAGCGTAGAAATTTGGAGGAAGGCGGTGAAAGTCGTGGGGTTGGCCTTGGTGGCCACAAGTGGCTGCCCGGTAAGGAAGGCGAACAGGTTGCGGATGGCGATGAGCCGGTCAAAATCACCGCGCTGCTGCTGCGGCTGCCCGGGCGTTGCGAGCTGAGCACTATCGGGAGGCGCCGCAGCGCCAGGGAGGAACAAGCGAAGGTCGCCCCCATCCTCCTCATCAATGGGCGGCGACATGGGCGGCGAGTATCGTCGCGACAGTGCATCGTCAGCTGTCAAGCTGTCCCGGCCCGAGAAACTCCTCGCGCGGCTCCTGGATCCGTCGGGACTCATCTCGGACTGGATCAAGTCATTGAAGACCAGCGAGGAGCTGATGGCGTAGATCGGGACCTTGAAGGAAGGACCGCATCCGCTGCTCGCGGGAAACAGGTAGACGTAGACGGCTCCTGACTCGTTCCAGAGTTCCGGAACCTAATCACTTGGTCAGCATGAGGACAGGTCCAACCGGATATGTCCTTACCTTCTCTCCGTTCAACAAGAAGCCGGTCTTGTAGTCTCCGACGGTATCCTCTCCCAACATCCAGGCCTGCGATGCCTGGCCGCTGCCCATGTCTTGCGAGTTGGAGCGAGACCGGCCTCCCGGCATCCAGCTGCGTCGCAGTCTACCGCGCTTCTCCTCGCGACTCGGGCTCTGGCTGTTGACGGAGTTCTGCGCGGAAGCAATTCTCGTGCCGGGGGGTTGCGCAGATGAGCTTCTTCCCCTTGCATCGGGCGCCGGGGAGGTAGCCCTCGTCTGGATACCCAGCATCGGGAAGCTCGACTTTCGATGTTGCTGGACGGAGCTGCTTCGCCTCCTGTTGTCCTGCGACTCCTTCTGCAGCTTGCCGGGGAATTGAGCAGCGTCAGGCGGCGGGGGAGGGGCTTCCTGAGGCGGCAGGGGCGGAGCCAGTGTTGGAGGAGACTGCCTCCTCTCCTTGCGCAGGCGGTTCTGCGAAGGAGCTCTGGCAGCCGACTGAGGGGCGTCCCGGAGCGGAAGGGACTGGCTGTGAGGCAGAGGCGCAGATGTCGGCGCATCAGCCGGATGTTGTGAAGGCACAGGGGGTGGTGCCGTTGTTGGGTGAGGGATGGTGTTTGGGTGGCGTAATGTCAGGTCGGCCGTGGAGGATGCGGTGAAGCCCAGGTCGAAGGTCTGGGACGACCGCAGACCATGGCTTTGGTGTTGCGAGTGGGCGCTGTCGACGGGAGACATGTCGGGCAGCGGCTTGCGATGAAGGTTGGCGGAGGAGGTGGGTGAATGGTCTGTGGAAGGGAGTATGAGCGCTGGTAAAAAGGTAGACAGACGACCAGCCCAAGTTCGTGATTTCCGAGGCGCGGGACGAAGCACTGGCTCGTCTCGCGGATCGGATCTTGCAGGAGACGACTGAGTCTTCTGCGATTCCGTCTGGGGCCGTGTCTGAGGTTGTGTCTGGGTATGATTAGGGAGTTCGCTGCTGGTGTCTTGCTGCTGCTGCTGCTGCTGCTGCTCGAACGGGAATTCCCCTCTCTGCTTCGTGGGACTCGCGGGCAATCTGAGAACACGACCTTCTTCGTCCGAATCGGACAACGCCGCCGCTTCAGCAATGTGACGGAGCTGTCGGTCGTCCGCGTCAGCTTCAACCCGAGGCCCGGTGCGGGGGCTAGACAGGGCCTCAGCCTCGGCAGACAGCTCCTGTTCCTCCTCTTTCGGCCAGTTCCCAGCTCGCACTTCTTGTTCCGGCTCTTGCTCTGGCCCTTTCGGCTGCTGCTGCCGATCTTGCGTCGGGCGGCGTTTCGGTCGGTCGGGGGTCGAATTCTCGCTGCTCTCTTGCCCGCTGCTGTCCTTGGTCTGGTTGGACGAGGCGGAGGTCGAATGCCTCTTGTGCGAAGGGGGCGTGGAAGGCGTAGAGGAGACGATCTCGGAGAGGTTGGAGGAGGATTTGAAAGGAGAAGAGAGAGAATAAAGGGTCGACTTGGTGGCACGAGAGGCACGAGAAACCGAAAACTTACTCGACGTCATACTGGGCAAGCTGACTGCGGAGCGTTGCGTATCGTCCTTTGGTCTTTGGTCTGGAACCTGGGAACCTGAGGAAGCGCAGCGTCACAGCCCACGCTGACAGACAAGACGAGAATAGCAAGCACCCTGGTGTGTCGGGGGCAGGGCGGGTGATGCTGTGTGGAAGTACGTTCGCAACGTAGACGTGGACGCAGAGGTCGAGATGAGATTCGGATCGGAGGGGGGGGGGTGGCGTCTATGGGCAGCCCGGGGGGACGAAGTGGGCAGTTCTTCTGCGTATGGGAATCTGTTGTCGCTACGCTGTTCGCCTGTATGGACTAGCGTTCAATGAGAGAGGGAAAGGATGTCAGACCTCAGCAGGCGGAGCCCCTGGACTGCTGTCCGTCGAGCGATGCCCTGCGTGGAGATGGTGGATCGAACAAGGAAAGGAGGCCGGGAGTGGAGGACTTGGGAGGTTGCCGGGGGGGTGTCGGTTTGGTTTCGTGGCTGAAAGAGCGCCAAAGAGTTAGCAGCAAGGAGCAAGGCGTCAGGCAAGGGGGAGTGAGGATAATGGCGGCGGACGTGCGTCGGTGCCAACAGGTCTTGCCGGCTTGCCAGTGTCAAGTTTGAAACTTGTTGGCTTGGAGCAGCTCTCCGGCCAAGGTACAGAAAAAAGGTGAGGCTCAGAAGCAAGAGGAGAAGCTCCCTAAGACAAAGGCAAGGCAAGGCCCGGGACGTCGGAAGCGCCGGTGTGCGTCTAGTAAACGGACGGAATCCTGGTTTGTGTGCTTGTCTGGTCTGGCTAGTGTTGGGCCGCGCGGATGTAGTGCTGAAAAGCAAAGACGGCGTGCTTGTCGTGTCGTGGTGGTGCAAAGAACCCCAAAGTCTGGTCGAGAGACGCAAGAGAATGACGTTGCTCTTCCCCTTCCCCTTCTCCTGTGGAGCCCAACCCAGCGAACAATGCTGCAGGCGTCCGCTGAGTGCCGTTGGCAGCGTCCGGCAGGCGGCTGAGTCCAACCCAACGAAGGATCGAATGGCCTGGGAAGAGGGGCAGATCCAAGATCCAAGACCCAAGACCCCAATCCAGGCCCACCGAAAAGGGGTGGAACAGGGGTCAGAGGGGGGGCAGTTGCGCACTAGGTGCCAGGATTTCTGGAGAAGGCCTGCGGTAAATACGAAAGACGCCTCCACGCTTCTCTGGTTCTCGTGCCCATTTCGGGCCTCGTGCGTCTGGCTTCTGTAGCAACGGCCCTCATGGAGACACTAGACGTCGTTTTCTTCTCTCCCTCCCCGGTTGACGGATGCCGCTCACGATATGATGCCGGCCGTCGTCCGACGTGGAATGGCTGGCGGGTCGAGCGGCTTGCCAGGGCCTGGTGGACCCTTTTTTTTCTCTCGTGCGGTGGCGGGCGAAACGATGGATGGGCGGGTGATGAAGATCCTCGGTCAAAAGTGGCATCATCCAGTCGTATGCCAATCCGTGGGGACAGGTCGAGGAGACGGCGACGAATGGGCAACCGCGCAGGCCTTCCGCAGGGCACCAAGTTAGTTGGTGTAGACGAGATACACCGTCCCGTTCGGGTCGTTGTCTCCCTGCGCCCCGGCTGCTCCGCCATCAGCCGTTCCATCTTCAGTGCCGAATATAGGACTCCGTTGGCGTCGCACAGCCCAGCTCTAAAGCCCGCCATGCATCTTGTCAGGCTTTCCCGTCTGCATCCCCGCCAGCCGCTGGCGTCCTTGCTTGTTGTATCGATGAATCAATGAATTGGACGGACCATCGAGCACCAGTCGATGGCGCACGCGGGCCCTTCGCTTGCCCTCTTCACGTGTTTGGCGGTGCTTGGGGCCTCGTCCTGAATCTGATCTGACTCCCGTACCTGACCCGGTCCCACGATACCCGAGACAAAGCACCAAGGCGCCAGAGCACCCAATACGAAGGATGGACGGGCTCAACGGCCACCATCGTACCCGCCTCGTGCCTTTCTTTGTCCTCGCTGCAGCCTACAGGCCGGCCGTTCGTGTTGCTGGCCGCAAACGGGATGATGCCTGAGTCGTGCCACCAAAAAACCTGGGTGGGCATACCCGTCGCTCGGCCGCCGGTCGCCTTGCTCCGCTGACAGCTTGTTTAAAAAAAGACCCTGCAGAACTGGTGTCCCGCTGATCGGCCGCAGGCTCAGGATGGGGTTGCAACCCGCTCGCCGTCGTGTTTCCGGAGTCAGCTTCGGGATCGACCCAGTGACGGGCTTCGGAGTGAGATGAGAAATGGCAGCCTGGACGCCGTGACGGGTTGTCGTTGTCTTGATCGTGCGTGCACCGTGGCCCGCCAAGGGATGGATGCCCATCTTTTGCAATGTCCGGGCCTGCCAGGGAGGGAGCGCGTCGGGCGGCTCGCCTTGCTTTGGCTGTCTTGCCGTCCCGCCGTCTCGTTTCTTTGCTGGCCGGCCCAGGCGGTCGTGGTCGATGGTCGATGGCCGAGACAGGCTGAAGGACAAGACAAGAAGACAGGGTAACCCCGGACGAGCCGGGTCGTATTGGCCTGGTCAATGGGTGCATCGCATCGAGACGAACGACTAGCTTCAAACGTGCCTATTTGCCCGAGACTCGCAAGCACGCTCGCGCACCTGGGCTGAGACCTTGGGATGAACATGGCGTTGGGTGCGCAGAAGAAACGCAACACCTGCCAGAGCATATGCGTGCAGGTGGTGGGTGAGCTGAGCATGCTGTCTTGGAAGTTTGTCTGGATTATTGCGAGGCAAGGGCGGAAAACTTGGCTCGTGGCGGGTGTCACTGCCTCTGCCTGCCTCTGTCTGCGGCCAGTCTCAGAAGGTCGCCAGCTGAAGCCAGTGCTGCCAGCTGGAGAATTCTGCCCCACTGCAACATCTACACCGCTCTCCACCTCCTTCCTACATCGCCAGCAATTTGTCTGCCATACCGTACACGATGATTTCTTCTCGCCATCTCAGTTCTCGTCTCTTATCTCGCCCTCTCACTCTCCGTCAAGTGGCATGGGTATGTAGCAAAATGGGAGCTGCAGCTTACTCGACATCCTTCTTCCCAAGAGATTTCTCCTGTGCTTCCCCTGATCGCTCCCAAGGCCTCTCCAGTCTTTTACACTGCCTCCACGCAGCTCATGCATCCTGCATCTTCATTCCTTGGTCTAGTTTGTCAGAGTGGCGGAGACGGTGCCATCAAGGCTGTGTCGTTTTAATGGGGGTGCGTGAGAAGCAGTCATGCGGGTTGCCAAGGCTATATTGTTGAGCAACATGACCGCCGCGGCTGACGACATTTCAAACCGTCATGCCCGATCCATTAATGTGCTCACCCATGCGGCTCTGAATGACGCATCTGAAATTCTTGCTTTGGTTGATTGCGGTAGCTGCGTTTGGCCACAAACCCGATTTCTTGCTCCGCATGTTTTCTGCGGTGTAGAAGACTCATTGTATCATCGGCCTGCCGCAGGGCTTCGGCAATCCACTGGCGTCACTGTCAGATTGATAGTTTTCTCAGCCAGTGCCAGAAAATCACCGGCAACCCCCGAGAAGTCGGGCTTTGGCCTTCCATGCTTGCCTCCTGAAGAATCGACGCGCGCTGAATGCCCAGATCGATCGAGGCCGCGCTCGGAAAGACTTGCGTGGCCGGGTCCAGCGATTTACATGTCACAGCTGGCCAGCAACGGGACGCACTCATCAATCCTCGCACTATGAACCGTCTCGCTGTGCTTCTGGTGAAGGGTATGCGCGCAGCGGGATACTATCTGTAGCACGGCAAAGATATAGCCTGATTGTAGCCGAACCATGTCAATATGAGGTGAAATAGGGATACACTTGATAACATAGCCATCCCGATACTGTGTGTGTTCTCTGGCCATCTACAAAATGAGATAGGAACAAGTATTGGTGATCTATGGCAGCGTGTGTTAGAAGATTCCATTCTCTAAAACGGCCGCATCGCAACCGACATCGAGACAATCTCGATGCACACCTTGCCTTGATGCTTGCCCAAGTCCAAATACGCAAACGCCTTTCTGGCATCTTCAAACCTAGATACGTTTTCATCGATAGCCGGCCTTATCTTGTCTAGGCTGCCCTCTAAAGCCCTGATCATGTCCTCCATCTCTACTTTAGTCCCTGCCCTGACGTCTCGCGTGATGCAGAGGCGTAGAGAATTCTTCAGATGAGTAGAATTCTCGCCTGGTATGCCGTTCAGGAAGCCACCGATGCGGACAACTCCGAAGCGGTTGATGCGAGTGAGGCTCTGCGTCCTGGAAGCAGACCCAGCGACCCCAACGACGAGGTCAACATCAGTGCCTCCGGTCAGCTCCCTGGCCTTAGCACCTCAGTCCTTAGGCTCGCGATAGTTCAGGGTGTGGTCAAAGCCGAGCCTCTCAATCAGCTGAACCTTGTCGAGAGAGCCGACAATGGCGATGACCTTGGCAGCGGCCGCTTTGGCGAACTGCAGGAAAAAGATGCTAACACCACCGATACCCTAGGTTAAGATCCATTGACCAGGCTTGGTCACATTTTCACCAAGGCCGAATAGGGATTCCCGGGCAGTGAGGGCTGCGCAGGGAAGTGAAGCACCCTCGATGAAGCTGAGGCCTCACGGCAGCGGCAAGATAAGCATACTTGCTCGTACACGGGGCAGAATTCTCGTAAGGCGACGTTGATGGCACTCCCAAAGGAAACGCAACCAATTGGTACTTGTAGTCCTTCAAGGCGCTCCAACATCAAGTAAGTCAAGATATTATTACTTAGCTTAAATCAGGGAACGCACTTGCCAACGGCGACAATATACCAGCGGCATCAGAGCCCGGGATAAGGTTGGGAAGCAAGGGCGTTGAGTACTGGCCCTTGAGGATGAGTGTGTCGCGGAACTGTGTGCGCAGTGGTTAGAATTGGTCACTCAATTGCACCTGAATAGAGGTCTGCTCACGTTAAGGGATACCGCAGAACTATGGAATCAAGTGTTAACAGGCTGGTAAGTGGGATGAATTTCAGCCCAAGGCAAACTTACTCTTGACAATAACTTGGGCTCTCGCAAAATTCCGGGAGGGGTGCCTCCAAGAGTTCGAGGCTGTCGAAGCCCGTCGTTCCGGTGACAGTCCCTTGGCTGATTGTCTTAGGAAGCTCTTGGGAAGCCATGGGGTAAAGGGGATGATGTTGGCACAGGAATCAAGACACGCACAGGAAGTCAGTCTCACGTCCAATCGACACAAATCATGTCTTCCACCGTCGCCAAAAAAAAAAATGAATCGCAGCAACCCAACACCGCCGTTCAGTTTGCAGCTTCAGGCACAAGACCCATGTTTCGTACAGCCAGATCTAGGAGATCATCGTTGGGGCTCTCTTGTTCCTCCTTCGTGACACGACACACAGCCAGGCCGCGTCACGTTAGACCTCGGTAAGAGGTATAAGAAGTCTGGTAGCATCGCCATAGAGACTGCCGGTTCTCACCTTCAGGGCGATGACTCTGGTGTCTGGGAGGCCATGAGCCAGCCTCTCCGGGCCTGGAGCTTTTTAGACGGATGAGCAGGCGTTAGCAACCCAAAAGCGCAGTTGAATGGGTGTCAAACACATGAAGTAAGATTTAAGGAATTAGTATCGTCAAATGACTACCCTAGGACTTCGGGCCAGCTTCTTCGACTCTTTACAACAGTCATTGGTATTGCCAGGCAATAGAGCAGAGCGCTGCCAGAGCTGCAGCTGCAGCTCATTCCAGTGGGGCTTAGATTCACTGACGTCAGTTGGCGGAATACCTCGATAATTGACCTGTATTGATGGGCAAAATCCATAGCACTGTCAAATAATGCTTGGTAGAGCTCCGTCACGAAATTATTGCTGGCTGCGGGCGTAACAGGCGAGAAGTGTGTGCTGCGCCGACCATCACGGGACAGTGGAAGTGACGAAGCTTTTTTCTGCCTGCCCGGCGGTCGGATACAGCGGAGTTAGGCCGGGCCATGACAAGACACCGCGTGCCGCATGCATCGAGTGCGCCCGACTATATAGTGCCGTCATTCGCAACAAGCCTGCGCAACGCCTGACCCGAGCAAAACATACACCTGATAAACCGAGACAGCCATGGTTAGTCTGCAAGTCGTTCAAGCCCACAATGCCGCGCTCAAGTCGCTGGCGCCAGACCTGGTAGCCGTCTTTGGTCAGTGCAATCAATGTCTTGAATGAATCGATTGTTGCATCTTACTGAGAATCACAGTGGGCGGCACGTCAGGCATCTCCCTGTCGACGGCCCTCGCCTTGGCTCGTCACACAGCCTCGCCGAGGATCTACCTCATCGGTCGCAACGAGTCGGCCGCCGACACAGCCATTGCCTCGATGAAAGACGCGAACCCTTCCGCGCAGCCCACATTCATCAAGGCCGATGTGTCCCTGCTCAAGAACGTCGACACCGTGTGTGAGGAGATTGCCGCCCGGGAGCAGAAGCTCAATCTCCTTTTCATGACGCCAGGCGTCGGCTACCAGGGCAGTCGCACAGAAACGACCGAGGGCCTTGACCGCAAGCTCGGACTGCACTACTACACTCGCATGCGATTCATCAACAAGCTGCTCCCACTCCTCACCGCCGCGGCCCAGGACACCAACGCCCCCCTGTCTCGCATCGTGTCCGTTTTGGATCCTCACGGGGCCGTTCGCCTGGGAGCTTCGGCCGCGCTCGACTATTCTGACCTGAGCCTGCGGAACTCGTGGAGCGTCAGCAAATGTGCCGGCTACGCCACGGCCATGACGGATTTCTATCTCGAGGGCCTTGCGCGGAAGTACCCGCAAACCTCCTTCGTGCACGCGTACCCATCGGCCGTGGCGACGGGCATCATGCGCGACATGCCCCTGTCGAAGCTGCTCATCACACTGGGCAGGCCGTTCATGGTGCCCCTCGAGGAAAGCGGGGAGAGGCACCTCTACGCGGCGACGCATCCAAGTTTTGCCACCTCTGCTGAAGCGGCTGGCCTGGACGGGAAGGCCGCAGTCGGTAGCGAGGGTACCAAGGGGAGCGGCTCGTACTGGATGAATTGGAACAATGAGGTGTTTCCTGCGAATCAGAAGTTAGAGCACCTGAGGAGTACTGGCGCCGTGGAAAAGGTGACGCAGCACACGGAGGAGGTTTTCAAGCGAATCTGCGACGAGGGAAAAACATACCCCTGATTTCGGATGTGTCCCTCGGACGTATTTTTGGGCCCGTAGTAAGTTATGTGATGGACGTTCTGGGGCAGGATCATACCCAAGACTAGTAAGAAATCTTCTACAGTGTCTAGTAGAAGTATTAATGTAGGGTGTGTTGCGACGGGCGACTATTGTCCAAGTCAGACCAGGCATAGCCTGAGCGTTTTCATTTGAGGATAACAGTCAACTGTAGACATGAGGGTGCGAAAGTATTCAATAGTAACAGATTTGCAGCAATATTATTGTCTTCACCATTAGCACAAAATGGCGTGGAAGGGTCTCTTTATAGCCAAAATTACTGCGCAAAATCACCATGTAGTCCGCTTCCCGTACTGTAATCCTGGCCGTCCGAGTTTCGTCCCTCTCATATTCAATGTCCAACTATCGTCGCTCAGATATTTCATCGGCGCAATCAATCTGATCTGGTCGTGCCTCCTACCCCGGGAAAGCGAGCAAAACGCGGATACTTGATCCTATCAACGCGCCACCCGTTCTTCGATCACGAGTGCTATGGACATCAATTGAAGAAGCTGACAGACAAAGTTTACCCAGAGTGAAACTTTCCCAGAGAATGGATAAACGGCAACGCAAGCGACGCCACCGAAAACTGTAAGAAGCATGAGGTACGCTGTTGCCGCGCGTGTGGCGTTTTCCCCGTCCTGAAGACTAGGATGAACAAAGAAGCAATATAGAACATGAGACTAGACAGGCTCGCGTAGAAGTTGTTATCCAATCCATCAAGTATTGAGTCATCAAAGGCCAGCAAGTATGACGCCCTGGAGGTGCAGGCTCCAGCGGCCGAGCATAAGACAGGAACAATGATCCAGGTCCATATGCGCTTTCGAAAATTCGCCACAGTACGAGACACAGCTCCGTCTGGATGGGATTCAAGGGTCGTATCAGTCGCAAGGGGTGTGGTAAATTGCGGCTCCAAGTACTTCCGTTGGTTTCCTCGACGCCGAACTAAGCCTTGGCCTGTAAAATCGTCATCGAGATGAGCGGTGAATCGCACAAATGATGACAGATTCGCATTGGGAATGGAAAACCCACCTTGCTGGGTTAAATTTTCGGTTGCAGTTGAGATTCCCGGAGCATCGTCTGAGGGCAACTCTACCAGCGGTGCTAGAGGTTGGTACATCTCGGATTCATCCGCAAACCCAACGTAATCTTAGAGTTTTTAGCATTATTCGGCGCGTTTAAGTAATGGTGGTGCCCCTAAGACCTACATTTTTTTGGGAGAGCCTCCGATTGTTTGAGATTTACTTTATTAAGTGTATTCAGGTCGTCTAGGCGATCTTCTAGCTCGTCGAATCGGCGATTGATTTCCTTTTCTGCGTGTTGCAGGCCCAGGGGCCACGGCTTGTTCACGGCGCGTAGCTCTTTCTGAAGAATCTCTCGTAGACGAACTCGGTATTCCGCTGTATCAGCAGCCCCAACGGCCTTGTTGTAGTCCTTTATCCACGCAGACGAGTAAAGGTCGCCGGCGAAGGAAAGCTGTATCCAAGCTTGAATCCTATTGTGATCTTGGTTTCGTTCTGCGTCAAAGTACTGCAGTGCATCCAAGAGTTGATCCTCGGTGGCCTCCCTCTGAGGAAGAAGTACTCCGGTGTTCTCGTCTTCCTCTGAAGGCAGATATTCATTCTCAAGACGTCGAAAGAATCCGTGGATGTTTGTCATTGCCAAAGCAGCAGGCGGATAAGCGGCGAGAAAGATGTACCATATGTCAGGGTTGGATGATGAACGCAATGACGAGAATACTTCCTCGGGGTCTGCCTCAGGACCATGCTTCCGTTGTATCTCGCGCGAGGCAACAGCGTACCGAGCGGAGAAATCAGACGCCCAGTTAGCCGCTGAAGATGGCCTGTCGGATTTGGTGGACATTCTGTGAACGTGCTTTGACGGTGCCTAGATTGTGAAGCGGCAAATGCAGGTAAGCTGGAGGTCTAGCACACTGAGGAAACGATGGAGGGCAGCCCATCGGCTGATGCGTCGGTACATAATGAAAGTAGCATCAGACAGAGCCTTGCAAGCCCAATGGTACCAGATCTGTTGACGCCTGACCATGTCCCACCCACATCAATAAGCACCTTGATTTGAAGCGCCTCGGCTGGAATCGCTCTCCTGCGCCTTTTGTGCTTTCCCGTCGATGTTCGGCTCAGAGCCTACTTCGAACCCCTCGCTCAGGATACAGGGGCCTTGTCATATGTGCTGGCCGTGGTCCATGCAATAGTTCCCCTTCTTCGGACCTATCCAAAAAGGTACATCAAGCTACAGTGCCGTTGCTGTCCTCGAGTAGTCCTCTACTCAAGTAGCCGCGTCCAGTCTCCTGATGAATTCGCCACACTACGACAGCCTTGACCTGGCGAGCTCTATGGCCCGCTCGGTTCCGATGACCAACTCCAGCGCGACATGTGGAAATGGCTGGAAGCGGTTGCTGAGGGTGCGCCCCCCAACAATTCACAGAGGGCCCCCGTCATCGCCCAAACGCGCGCATGCCACGTTCTGCAATCCCAGGCAAGGAGTCTGCCGAGTACAGTGACACCCTAAGCTATCTGCCCACCAATCGAGCTTCAGCTTCCACCCATAACACACGTCACACTACCAACCATTCGATCAGCGGCGGCCCAGCCCAACCAAGCCAAGCCCAGCCTTACGATGTACAGACCCTTTTGACTGCACACACAAAATCACACCCGTAGATCCTTACCAATTCTTGACAGTCGGTGGCCACATCAGGAAACCCCCTTCCTTGCCCTCGTCCCTGGGTGGTGCTACACACATCCCGGCCATTCACCTCCAGCACACAGTTGGCAGGCTGGGGGCCGTTCTACAGGCATGTCGCATTTGTAATGGCTGCTTACGGCTCGACGCCACGCCTCACGGCCCGGGAGGTGAAGCATCATCCTGCAGTGGCGGAGCAGCCCAATTTAAGGTACCCCGCATGCACAGCACTCGTAGAATGAGAATGACGCAGGAGTTCCCAGCCTTACGCTTGAGCTGAAGAGAGATGT
The DNA here is from genome assembly GCA_000732205.1 of Verticillium tricorpus MUCL 9792. Taxonomy (NCBI): domain Eukaryota; kingdom Fungi; phylum Ascomycota; class Sordariomycetes; order Glomerellales; family Plectosphaerellaceae; genus Verticillium; species Verticillium tricorpus. The sequence continues at coordinate 5,726,416 of JPET01000001.1, read as the reverse complement.
TTTTGTTGGTCGTCTGCCCCGACCGAGGCGTGTGCTCGCACCTGTGACATTCCAGGTCTTCACCCACCGCCAGCATGTTCCGCTTCAAATCGAAGTCCAAGTCCACGTCCTCGCGCGAGGGGAGAGTCGAGGAGAAGCACGATATCAAGCGCATCGTCGTCTGTGTGGACGGGACATGGTACAACGCCGATGGAAAAGAAGGTGAGCACCCCATCCGACCGTTCCGCGAGCGTGATGTTCCCGTTCAAACGTGGCATCTCTCGACAACGCAAACACCGTCTGATACCTGCCGATTCCCAGGGAAGGGGACGGGCAACGTCAGCAACACGTACAGAGTCTACGCCTCAGTCAAGCGAGGCACGTTTCAGCAAGACGGCAAAGTCGTCAAGCAGGTACCGAAGCCACGATTCCCTCGTTGTTTTGGCACGTCTGACGGGCATGTTCGCAGGTGGCCCGATACTTTCACGGCATAGGAGTCCGGACAGGGCCGTACGACAGATTTAATGATGCAATCAGAGGAGAAGGCTGCAAAGAGCTGATTCGGGATGTATATCAGGTTTGTCTCGGTCGTCTTCCTCGTCGGTGCTGTGTCTCTCAAGTGGCTAACGTTGACGGTTCTAGTATTGTTGCGCCGAGGTCACGAGTCCCCATGACGAGCTGTGGCTTTTTGGATTTAGTCGAGGAGCCTGTGAGTTATCGGATACGTGTTTCTTGACAGACTGGAGCAGGCGCTGACATGCACGGCTTGCCAGACGTTGTTCGCGCCGTGTCGGCTTTATTCTATCAAATGGCTACACTCAACAGGTCAAACACCGACCAATTCCACGACGACTACAAGGAGGCGCTTGAGTTTATGGACTCAAAGCACAAGAAAGACATAAAAAATAAGACTGGACAGGTACGATATCCTTTGCGTTGAACTTCTGGCGTGCTCATGCATTGACACGGATATCGTCCTCTAGCTACACCATTTCTTGTGAGTACGCATTCCTCGCCCGTTGGAGAAGATATACCCTTCTCACAGATATTGAAGCACGGAAAAGATGAGTCAAGGACCCGTCATCCAATTTCTGGGCCTCTTCGACACTGTCAAGAAGGTTGTTGGAGACATCGAGCGCAACATTTCCTACTCTACATCCATCCGCCACGTCCGCCACGCCCTGGCCATGAATGAGGAGCGCGTCAACTTCAGTCCAGAAGTCTATGAAATTGAACCAGACGCAGGCTGGGACGCCGATTCCATTGTGCAGGCCTGGTTCGCGGGCTGGCACAGCGACATAGGTGGAGGGTCCAAGGACGACGGCCTCTCCTTGTATCCCCTGCAGTGGATGCTCCTTGAGAGTCAGAAATACCACCTCGTTCTCGAGTATAAGCCGGACAAGTGGATCGTGGAGAAGACTTCCATGGAGCATCCGCCCCCACTGGTGCTGCCAGGCGTTATCGACGAGACGGGATCCTTTCTGTCGTACTCCCGTTCTCACCTCAAAACCAGGCAGCAAGAAGACGAAAGCATCGTAGGCGACGACAGTCAGAGCTTAGAGGACCCATTTCGAGAGTGGAAATTCACATACAGCAACGGCATCGCCGTCACCATGTACGACTTGCGTCAATCGCACAGTCACGGCAATCTCCAAGAGCGGGAGCGCACTAAACTTCAGAAGAAGCCTAAGACGACCCACGAAGTACAGCTCAACCTGCCAGAAAAGAGTATTGTGAACTACAACCGCCGCCCCCGTATGATATTCGGCCCCAAAGAGCTGGCTGGATACAACAAAAGAGGTACGTGCGCGCTTTTCAAGGCTTGATTGATGTTGCTTGTTACGCGTGACCAAAGAGCCTAAGGTTGCTAACTTCGTCTTTCCGCCGTTCAACAGGCGCTTATGGGACGATAATCCATCCATCAGTATACTTCCTGCAAGATACATATCCCACCTGGGGCTTCTCCGAAGCCTGGAAAGAGATTTACGTGCCTATGATTGGTTTCCGTGACCACCTTTACCCCGTCGGGCGCAGCAAGTCTTTCCCTTGGCTACTAGAGGGCAAGTTCAAGACCAAGTTCCAACAGATCCGCATCCTCATCTGTGGTCGTTCCGGCGTGGGCAAGTCCACACTGCTGAATCGCATCTTCGGCATCGACCTGGTAAGTTCTCGCTGGATTCCGCTCTCACCCTCCGTTCGAAGGCAGCTTGAAGGCTGACTAAGAACATCTTTCAGACCGAAGTGAATCAGGACTCGAGGGGAGTGCACGACATCGACCAGGGCTTCGAGTCGGACCTGCTCCCTGGTGTCGTCCTTCACGACTCGGAAGGCTTTGAGGCGGGCGACTCGCAGCGTGTTGAAGCTTTTAAATTGTTTCTGATGAAGCGCGGCGCCTCGTCTCTAGCAAAACAAAAGTTGCATGCCGTCTGGTAAGTTTGAAAGGCAACCCAGAGCCTCCTACCGCTTACTTATACGCGCCACCAGGATTTGCAATGAGATGTCAACGAGCCGACCTTTGGAGAAAGCATTCGAGCAGATTTTCAATTTCATCGCGGAGCATGCGCCGGACCTTCCAGTCGTCTTGGTCGGTACCAAAAAGGACTGGTATCTCAAGGCCGAAGCCGACCTCACGCCTAGCCAAGTTCGCGCCCTGGAGACGGGTGAAGCCACGAAAGCAGAGCGTGCAGCAGACGCCGCCCGAGATGCTGAAAAGAAGGCTGCATGGAAGAAACAGCTAGAGAGAGCATGTGAGGAGGCGAGCCGAACGTTGGCTATAGACTGGACGTTCGTCTGGAGAGGCAAGTACAGACCTTGTGATGAAGCCCATACATGAAGACTGACAGATGTCAGGGAACGAGGAATCCATCAGGAAGCTGGTGAAACTCACCTTGAAGATGCTCCCTGCGGATACGGTTCGCTCAGGGCTTGCGGCAGCGCAAGTGATCGACCGAGAGGTCAAAATCGAGTCGGCTATCAAGAGCACGATGGACCTGTTGCGCACGGCTGTGGCAGTGTCTTCCGCCGCGGCCATAACTGTGATTCTCAACAGGATCATCGTCCCGACGTATTCGAGACTCCTCTGCGATACCATCGTCCGCTGCTACGGGATTACGGTAGGCGCGACGAGCGAGGCAGACGTCGCCTACATTATGTCGACAGTTGTCTGGAGGAACCTCGGTGCGTTCATGGGTCGGTCGTTCTTCGCGGGCATCGGCGACATCAGCGTCTTGTTCGTCGGCGCGCCATTCATCGAGGCGCCGGTAGTGGCCCGAATGTTGATCAAGTGCGCGTGCGACCTCATCATCATACTAGATCGGGCATTCCAGATTGGTGGCAAGACGGCGACCAAGGAGACGTTAATTCGAGCGTCCAATGAGTTTCTCCAGCCGACGCGGAACTACACCGGTCCTTCGCGTAAGCAGCTCGTTCATCGACAAGTCAATGACCTCATCCCGGCGTTCTCGAAGTTGGCCATCAAGATTTACAAGCAGGAGCAGATTGATCGGCTCCGAGACGGCATTGAAAGGATTGTCACCAGTAATCGCATGGACAAGATGGTGATCGATCTTGAACCAGACGACAATACCCTTCAGTCTAGTGGCATCGTCTCTGTGGATAAAGGCAGGCTTGCACAGAATGAGATGGAAGACTCTGAGGACGAGGAAGACCTCAAGGAATTGGCTCGAATTGGACACAAGGATGATGTGGGGTCATTGGTCACCGGGATTGCTGAGTTAAGTGCCGACACCAAATAAAGGAGTTGATCTTTAGGTTATGTACCCAGAAGCGCTGTGTTGTCTTGTTATAGCAGTTATGATGAGTGATGATGTTGTAGCGGGAAACCAGCTTAATGAAGCGAATTCCTTCCCTTTGATGGACTGACGAGCGCCTGCACCAAAGCACACGCAATTCCAACTTCATCCTCCCCGTACCTGTTGCGATTTCCCATTAAATCGCTCGCAGAAAAGAGGAGAAACAGCGGCAAGGCTAGGCCCGGACCGACGCCGTTTATGCGCCGACTCCTTTTAGCCTCGATTCTAACCGACGTTAACAGCGAGAACCCCTTCCGAGCGATGGTCGATGTATCCGTGACTACGGACCACGTGGCAAGTGGCCAGAACTGAACTCGACCACCATGGGAATGCTGATCAAGCTTCTCTGCCGAGTCGACGTCTTGACTATGGCAGATGATTGCCTTTGAGCTCCTGTGTTGACCGGTATCCCAGAGGAATGGGACATGAAAGTCCAGGCGAGATAGCAACTGGTCAGTGGCTGAGCTGGTTCTTGCCAAGTGTGCTGTTATTCATATCGATACCTAGTTATAGGTGTAAGAGGTCGGGCCCCGAGGTCTATCCCTCGATGAAGAAGACCTTAAACCACGCATGAAAGGATCCGGAAGTGTTGGTTTACGGTAAGTATTACAAAACTGAGCTACTAACAATTGACCAGTGAGGCAGACCGCCAGTGGGTGTGCTTTTGACCTCGAGCCGGCGCGTCGTCACAGTGAATTGCATCTCCACGTAGCCACTCCGAGCGGCCATCCACCAAGGCTATCCCCAGGGATAGACCGCACATCTCCCTGGATGGGTTCTTCGTCATCCGTATCAAGGTCATCTATCCATTCGTGCTGGCGGATTGCTCGTTCAGAAATTGGAAATCCATCCTCGCCCCGGAGCCAATCGAAGATGTTCCTGGTGACCATTTCCGAAATCTCGTCGTCGTCCTCAAGATCTAGGCCACTGTAGTCAATAGATATGCTATTCATCCGATCAAGAGAAAGCTTTTGTAAAGCCTTGACACGAATTAGAGCCTCAATAGCATCGTCGTCACCCCCTTGTTTAACGCTCCGGCCACCTTCGCAATCCCACGCAAAACCGCCGTAGCCTAGGCGGTGCAGGGCCGAGCATTGCGTGTGTTGGCGAACGTCGAGGTCTGTGTCTCCCATGGCCGTGGAACCGAACGGAGCAAATGGAAAGATCGGGGGAACAGTGTGATTCTGTCCGTGGGCGAGGTATAGGAGCCTGCACTCATCGGCTCGCGTGATGTCGGCAGGAGCTTGAGGGGGCTTGGGAACCGCCCCTTGAATAAAGGACACCTGTGTTCTGGTCCAGGCAGCGCAGCTGAGATCAACTTTCCACCAGCCTGCTCGCGCATCTTGGATACAGCGCGCTTCAGCGCCTATGACAAAAGCACCTAGCCAGAGAAACTCAAGGCCAGGATCCCGCCGTATGAAAGTCCGTAGACGGAGCTGCGGCTCTCTTGCTAGATCGGAGTCGAGAAAAGCGAAGGCGCCCTGTAACCATGCTCCGCAGATGTTGCAGTCGATGTCTGGTTGGAAGAATATGCTGGTCAACAGAGATTTTACCCCCCTTGGATTGCAGCTGAGGGTAAGAAGTCGATCTACCAGTTGAGGGTCCTCTCCCCACGGTGGAAAAGCCTGGTCATTAGGGTGGGGCAATACAGGGCTACCGCGCCGGGGCATTGGGGAAGGTAAATCAATTCTTGCGCTGTCGAGCTTTGCGATTGGGATCAGTAGCACTGATGCAAGAGCAGCTTCACTTTGCTCCGAGATACCGTGAAGGCGGCAGTATTCTGATAGATACCAGGTCGCCGTCTTGAACGATGCAGGGTGGAATGTAGTAGTAGAAGAAGAAGGACAAGATTCTTGCTTAGCCGAAATGATGAAATGCGTCTCGGATGATATTCTGATAGACCATGGCGAGCAAAGTGTGGCGCCTCTGTCGTTGCGTATCGATGTCACCCAGCCGCTGCCTGTCGACAGAAGAGCTGCCCACCACCGGGCGGCATCTTCGCTAACGTCCCCTATCTCTACCACCACAGACTTGGGTTTTTGTTCTTCTTGTTCCACATGATCGCCTACCGCGGTTAAGAATGTTGCCTGGCTACATTCGTTGTACCACGGAGCTTGCGCTCCAGGAATCAACTCGGCCCATCATGCGGACAGAATGTAGGCCCAAGCGAAGAACAGGATCGGGAAGTGGTGGCTGTCTTGTTTGACGAAGAAGTCTTGGAGGTTCTTCTCGAGACGATTATCATGTCTCAGGGCAATCTCTGTGGAGTAGTCCCATGCTATTTGCATCACCATCTCTTCCTGAAATGGCGGGAGGTCGCAACAATCCGAAGTTGATGTGGTGGTCCAAGTCGTTTTGCCACCCGCAGTAACAACGTTTGAGAAAGACTTATCGAGACATAGGCCTTCTGGGAAGTGCGGGTGGTTGGGAAATGCGGAATAGAGGTTGGTTCTGAAAAGGCCGTCGGCAGGGAGACGGCTGTCGTCAACGGTGGTCTGCCAGAGTGTAGCCCATGTTCGGTATCCTCTCTCATACATACCTCGGAAGGCATCTTCGCTTGGGCGAACTGGATCTTCCATGGTGGTGAGTAGAGGAAGAAATGAAGATGATGGGCGATGCTGAGAGTTTGGTTCATGGAACTGGGCCGGAGGCTAGGAGGTGGAACGGTGAAGAAGGAAAGAAGCGGCTGATGGAAGCATGATTGGCGGGGGGGACAACGAGTTAGCGCCGAGCGACCGCATCACGGGCCAACGAAATTTGGGCAGTGTACTACTAAAACCAACAAGGCCTTTCACATAAACATTGTGGTCTGGACTCTATTCCTCAGCTGTGTCTGCTCCTATCTTTCGTTGTTTCGCATGCAGTTGGATCCAGCGCGTTCAATACCATGTAAACACCGATCTCTCCTGGCGTTATCGTTCATGTATGTGGCTAACAATAGTCACAACTTAGCACCCGCAAGATGAAGTCCTCAAGCATGACGGGAGAGTGCTCCGTGTGTGGCCATCTTAACAATGTTCACATCAGGCGCACTTGCATCGCTAAAAGCTGCAAGCAGAAGTGTCAGGGCCCGACTGCGGACCAACTGCGAGACAAGCGCGGCTGACCCGCCGTCCGCAGGCCGCAGGCACTGCGGGGCTAGGGGGCGCTATATAAGAACCGCGGAGAGCCCCTTTCCCTGCGGAAGGGGGGCAGATTTCAGATGCTCTACATCAATATACCTACGAGTTGACTGCGGAGCGCACTATTAGGAGACCTCCTCACTCTGCCTACAAATACACCCGACAAGAAGATCAAAGTTTGCGGAGCCTCCTACATTCAACTTCTCGACGTAAAGGCTGTGAACGCCACCAGAATGGGGATGTTGTGCGCAAGGTAGGTATGGATCAGGCGAGGATGGCTACGCCTCATGGGCCTGTGATAGCGAAAAGTCTTTGAAGGTTTGGAATTCATCATGTGAGCTTACCGGCCTCGAAAAGAGTATATAATCCAGATAGGTATTGGAATCAGGCAGGCTAAGAGCTGAGGTATAGCTAGAAGAGTAGCGAATGAGGGGAATGTTTTGAGATAGATTCGCGAAAGCAGATTCGTTACAAAAGGTTGGTCCACTATTCGGGCAGTAGAACAGTTCAATTCATCAGACGTAGGATCAGGCAAGTCCATCGTAGATGTGAGGTCCGTGTCTGCTGCCTCTCCGCAAAAGTACGATTGAATCCAAGCTCTGATGCAGTCGGAGAATAAACTTGTCATGCACACACTGATGTCGCGGCGCGAGATTTGGGTGCGCGTAGTGAAGACAAAATTGATAACTCGGTGTATACGTGTGAGATGTCAAGGTTCAGTTGCATTTGTGACGGTTTACCAGATGTGACTAGATGGCCACAAGGTCTGAAATGCAAGAGGTAATTTGGGAGCTTGGGAAACAAACGAGATGGGAATCGTGCTCCTCTTAGCAAATTCGGGGCTCCAGAGAAAAGCCTCCAGCAAAGTATTTCACGCCCGCACGTTCTGTGAAGCTTAAATTTCTGGCGAAGCTGAGATCATGCAGGGGCCATCTTGATCACTAGGTAGGTACTTTCTAAACACGGCTTGCTCATCCAGCCAAGCGTACGAGTCGCCAACCCCGACTCTTCCGGCTCCTGCCTCTTTCGTGCTCCACATATTCACAGCCATTAGAACTCGCGCAAGCTATTTGCTTCCGAGCTTACATCTGCAGTCCAATATGCTTTGTAATGGCTCATATGCGATAACGTGGCATCGATGGCTGAGGAGGGCCCTCTCGATCTATGACTAACTCCACATGGCGATTGCTGCGATGTCCTTTCACTGTGGAATTCATGCATGCGATGTTGATGTGTCCTGGACTTGACCCAATGTGTCTGGTGAAGATCTTGCTATTCATCAACCTTCGTAGTGACGCTTGAATTCGTTCGGAGCAGCATCGCGAATCTCATGAAATCATGTACAATACGCCATTAGTCGCCGTTCTGCGCTCTTGAAACCGGCGCGCCTATCATTGAACTTTTACCGAAAACCTGCATGATGTGCGTAGAAATTGGAGATATCATTAAAGCATTGCATCGAATCTATCCACGGCAGCGTCATATTGCCGACAGACCGAGCCAGCTGCCGCTCCCGTCTTTTAAGGTTCTATCTGGACTGGGGATGCTTGCTAGCGTCATCATATGGGGCCTTGATCTCACGATCTGACAATTCTGGTCGGTGAATTTCTGTGATCACAACCACTGCCCTCGGATTCTGGTATACGCTAGTCATCCATGGAACAACTGCCGAGATAGGAGGAATGCGCTCTCCGAAGACTGAGCCCCACGCTGGAGATGGTTCGGCACATAATCCACTTGCCTGCGATGACAAATTCGTCTGGCGAGCTCATGTACTCCTTTTGCCTGGTCTCATCTTGATCATCCGTCTCTCGTATGATGGTTATATAGGTCACTGCTTGCGGCACTCTACAGCATTACCTCGCCCCATCACGACCATCTCAACAAGCACGAACAACAGCCATGCGTGTTTCAACTTTGTTCGCATTCTGCGCCACCGCCTTCGCCTTCACGGCGAGCGCCGCTTCTTCCCCACGGCCCTCTACGGTTAAACCGAACTGTCCTCCGCGCCATGCAACTCCCAGGCAGCAGCAGGCCATCCTGGCGAACTTCATTGAGGCCTTCTACACGGAACGCAACGCCACCAAGGCCCTCCTCAACCATGTGGCGGAGGACTACATCCAGCATAACCCCGGCGCACTTTCCGGCCGCCAAAACTCCCTCGACGTGCTCGAGCCGTTTCTAGGAATGCCTGGAATAAAGCTTACCCCCTTGCGCCAGGCATTTGTCGACAACCTTGCCTTCATACACACGCGCTTCGACTTGGAGGGCTCAGAGCCCTCTGCGGTCGTCGATGTGTTCAGGTTCAACGGAACCTGTATCATGGAGCACTGGGACGTTATCCAGACCAGAGACCCCAACTCTATCAACCCCCTCGCTCTGTTCTAACTTCGAATGGATCACTCTCAGAGGAGAGAGAAACATACTTCTTCACGATTCTATCAGACACCTCATGACAATGATGATTGGGTCATGACCAGGGGCGGGTGAATTTGGATGAATTCGTGATATATTCAATAAAATGTATTTTGTTCTGCCTGGTGACGGTTTGGGAAGGGATTCATTGCGTTGCCGCGCTAGTGAGTTCCAATGTTTGTCGTAGTATTCATCGCAGGCAGGATGATCTAATCGTCTCAAGCTACACCTTGAAGGTTGTTACCTATCAATTGCTTATTACGTCAAATTCTACGCCCCAACAAGCCTTCAATTACTCAGAGGTCGCAACAGGTCCTCCTGAGCGCCAGGCGGCATCCCACTCACACGAACTCCATCTTGATCCGACAAGAAGATATATTATTGCCCCAGACTTTAGATCAGATCTCATCCACATGTACGCCGTCAATTTCCATGACATGGGTTCTCCCTGAATGTGAACCGGCTCGAGCTCGGCCTGCAGACGATCCCCGCCATGCGGCATCTTAGTCCCCGTCTACCTCAAATGGCACACCAGCTTCTGTGCTGTTCACCGTCAACAAACTCTCCAACACTGTCACAGCATGATCTATCTCATGTTCTGTGCATCATGGCTGGTGCTTGCCACTCGCTCGGCTCCAAGATGTTTCAACGCTTCTGCGGTCTGGCTTGAGTAGTTATCGAGCACATCTTCCATCGTAGATCAATGCCACTTTCGCAGGCCAAGTACCCGGCCCGTGCCCCTACGTAGTCAGATATCTGATCTGGTTCAATAAAAGCAATGAATGGTGTGAGGGTATACTCCGGACGTCCGGTGCCCTTAGCCACTTTGGGGAAGACAAGGCTGCAGGGTCACTGCGAGGGCTAAATCAGAAGCCGTTGAGAGCCTGCTCTACTGCGGAGGAGGCAGGTTTCAGATGTTGCTTACACACATACCTGCGAGTTGCCTATCTACTGACTGCGGACCGTACTGTTAGGAGATCTCTTCACTCTATTGAGAACCTCGCCTGACAAACGGGCTTCTCAAGACCGAGCTCGGGCTTCCAAGGAGCCATTGTATCCGACTGGGGCACCACTGTCAGGCGTTGTTGCAGGCAGAGTGAAGAGGTCCCTCGATATTGCGCTCCGCAGTCAATTCGTAGGTATAGTGGTATAGAAAATCTGAAATCTGCCCCCTCCGCGGTGGAAAGGGGCGCTCCGCAGCCCTTATATACGGTCTCGAGCCCCCCTGTAGTGGCTCCGCCCCTGAGTGGGTGCCAGGGCGCGCCAAGTCGCTGCAGGTCCACAGCTTAGGTCCTGACAGCCACAAGCTCCGGTTTGCCGTCCATGTTGAGCGACCGAAACTCTTCTTTTCTAGAAGCCGCTACCTCAGTACGCAATGAATCTCTTCTAGAGGCACGACTAGATGACATGGTTCGGTGAAGTCTCATCCATAAGCAAGACACCTAATGTCCCGCTGGCGTGTATGCCACGTGTCCACTCGTTAACAGACACTGAAACCCCGCACGAAAAGCATACAGCCAAACTCTCATTCATCCCACATCGACTCACCCTTTTGCCCGCGTGTAATCCACAATGGCGTTCGATCAGGAGGAGTTCATCCGCCTCATTACGGACTACTACGAATTCTGCCATCGCGTATACTGGAACGACATTCCTATTTCCCGCGCACCGCCTGGGGGATGGCCAGAAATTGCCCCCGAGGCCCTGGCCGGTCTTCAGAAAGACGACAAAGCCGTGAACTTGATCCGTCACCTGCCCTACCCAGAGTTCGATAGGGGTCGTATGGCCTCATACTTTACGCCTCTCTTGATGTTCGATACTCAAGTCATTGACTACCGACTGGACTACATCCAGGAAAGTATCCTCGATGATGAACTCGAAAGCAAGCCTGAGCCATTCACCACCTTGGATCCCCCGCTGCCCGCCTCTTGCGTCTGTATCGCGAGATGCTATAGTAGGAACGGCTACTTCGTCGTCGTCGACACGGAGGACGGCTACGTCTACTGGGGCGATCCAAACGGGGAGCACGACGAGCCTGAGCAAAAGCTCAACGAGACGCTCAAGCGGTTTGAGGACGACGAGGCGAATGACTGGCGCATGTATGGCGTCAATGTGTACACCCCCGCCGACTTTTTCGCTCTCTTGAAGCAGCGATTTCGGGAGATGCGCTGGATCGGGACGGGGCATTGGTACATCTCCGCCGTCAGGATGAATGTTGACTCGGACAATTTTGGATATGAGAGGGGACATGATGTCATGGCCGACCTGTTGCGTGAGGCTGGATGGCCAGGTGACGGTGACGGGCGAGACTGGGACCCAGCCAAATTTCACGCCCTCTTGGAAAAGGCTCGATGGTAGCCTCGTCGGCCGAGCCATGTCCTAGCTAGAGCCAGAGGGATAGCGCGCAAAGCAACATGCCTGAACAGAACTTCGGTTTTTACAGAGCTTGCAGTAAACTGCAGACACTCGGCAAGCGCCAACACGATCGCGTCCCTTGCTAGCGGCTGCGACGGGGCAGGCAGCTGTCTCGCGGCCCTGAGCTCGTTCGCCAGCTCGCCGTTGTTGCTATCCTCAGCCACAACTTCCTCAAACTCCCGACCGTTCTTGTCAAAGAACACATCCCTGCCCGCATCCCTCCTGATGATACCTTCGCTCATCGCCTGCCCCGCGGGGCGGTCTAGGTGGCCGGAGTCAGCTCCTCACTGTCCTCGTTGATAGAACCATCGTCGCTACCCGGGCTGGATCCTGGCCATCTTCATCTATGCCGTTTTCATTGCCTCCTTATGCGGTTATTCATCTTTGATATGATTCGACATCATACCCCTATCGAATCTATTCACATGACTCGAGGCGTGCTCTTTTATGTAGTGCTTTGCCCTCCGGCGTTGAAGTTAAGTCGGCCTGTGTCTTCGACAGCGAAACCATCTAGCGTTCCCGCCTCCTTCCAACCATTCACCATTCGCTGATAACTCAGAATCCCCCCTCCCCAGTAGGACTTTCTCCGCTGCATCTCCTCCTCCTCCTCGCTCTTCGCCTTGGCCTTGGCCTCGAGGAACGTGTTCGGCGTACAACTCGGCAGAGCAGAGAACCATCGCGCCTGGCCCGCGACCTTGGACGTGTACTCGTCCTCCGCGCTCTTCGAGACCTCGACCACAGCCTGCTTTGGGAACGTAGCCTGCTGCAAAACCTTGTTCACGACATGGGCGACGAGCCGGGCGTTGATGTCGAATGCTGGCGTCAGGTTGGCGGAGACGGCACTTCCGGCAACGCTGCAAAAGAACAAGTTGGGGAAGCCATTCGTGGCCACGCCAAATAGTGTGCCAAAGTCGGGCCCATCCCATTTATCCCGGAGAGCACGCTGGTCGCGGCCGACGATGGACGCGTTAATGGCCATGGAGGGGCAGGGGTCGACCACGGACGTGGTGTACCCAGTTGCGAGGATAAGGACGTCGAGCTCGTACTCCTCAGCGTTGGCTATGACGCCATTGACGGTGTACGACTTGACACCTGCGCCGTCGGTATCCACGAGGGTGACGTGAGGCTCGTTGAAGAGGGCGAGGTAGCCGTCGTGGAAGGTCGGACGCTTGCAGAAGCCGGGGTACCAGGGCTTAAGCTTCGCCGCAGTGTGAGAATCCTTAACCTCGTCGTCGATGCGCTGGCGCATCTTTTCGGTCCAGGGGTGGTCCAGCTCTAGCATGGCGCGTTCGTGAGCCTCTTCTTCTCCTGCTTGGATGGCCCTGTCGCCGCCACCGACTAGTGCCGTGATGGCGGCCACCTGGCTCCAACCATCCTGGACGATGTCCTCGGAGTCAGGCTCCCTCGTCATGGCGGCATCGAGGTTGGCCATGCGCTCATACTGCCAGCCCACCTTATTAGCGACCTTGGCCCAGTCTTCCTTAGTCGTCTGCCTCTGCGAGTGCGGTCCCACGTACGCCGGCGTCCGCTGGAACAGGTACGTGTGCTCCGCCCACTTGGCCACATGAGGGAGGACCTGCACCGCGGTGGCACCGGTGCCGATGATTCCAACCCGCTTCCCCTTCAGGTTGACCATGTTCGGTTCGGCTTGTGAGCCGCCCGAGTAGTCCCAGTCCCATCGGGCGGTATGCATGACATGCTTGTCAGGGTTCGACCGAAAGATGTTGATGCCGTTCAGCTGAGGTATCTGAGGCGTGGGGAAGACGCCGCCGGCGCTGATGAGGAACTGCGCGCGGACAGTCAACGGCTGGGAAATGCCCCCTGATCCGTGGGCTTGGCTCATGGCGACGATCCAGCGACGAGAATCTTCGTCCCACTGCTGGTGCGTCACCGTTGTCGTGAATTGGCCCCTGAGCTTCCAGCGTTGAGCCACGCGCTCGCACTGCTCCCGGATCTCATCTCCCGTGGGACTGTTGATAACCGTCAGCATGGGCGATAACAGAAGCGCAGGGCAGTGAACTCACTATCTCTGCTTCGGGACGTAGCCGGTCTCCTCCAGCAGAGGCAGGTAACAATACCCCTCGACGTCACACATGACGCCCGGGTAGCGGTTCCAGTACCATGTGCCGCCGAAGCCCCCGGCTCTATCGACGAGCACGATATCCTCGCTCTTTACGCCGGCTTCGGTGACCAAGCGGTGCGCTATCATCAGTCCATGAATTCCGGCGCCGACGATAAGGACCTGGACGTCCTCACCATCCTTGAGAGCATTCACTCCGGCGGCGAGTGCTTCGTGGTCCGCGTACAGGTCGCGATCCATGTCAGTGAGCTCAGGATCGCGAAAGTTGACGAGCTTGTCGGTGTTATCGGGGCGAAGACGTTTGCTGCGCTCCGTCGCGTACTTTTGAAGGAGACTCTGCGGGATCGTCATGATGGTCTCCGTGTATTATGCTTTGGAAAGTATTGGTCGTGCGCCTAGTACTTCGAGCTCCCGCAATTGTTAGATACTTGTGAAGCAATCATATCAACTTGAACTCGGCTGACGAGGGCTCTTAAATACTCGAGCCTTTTCATGCTGGCCGTCACGTCGTCGTTCGGACTATTTGCTTGCAAATCCGAGGAGTCATTACCACGCGCCCTCGACACGTTAACGGACTGCGGATAGTGCCAAGGTCCGCTCAACCATGAGATCGACATGTGTCGCAGAAGCCGTCGTGAGGTCTCGGTGCGGGCCTCTGCGCCTCAGGGGCGGTGGTAGACCGCACCGAGTGGCCAAGAATGCCCCCATACCGCTCTAGGCAAAATGATCCGCTGTTGCCTTTCCCGTGAATAGGCATGTGGATTCGTGCGGAGACTCATGATAAGATCCGGGTTCCGCGATGCCCAGCGGCCCGAGCCTTATGCACGGTCATTTCTAGCACCTGTCTGAAATCCTCCTAAGTGGGCGTGATCGGACTTGGTAGTGCACAACAGGCCTTGGCGTATTTTCCGGAACCCCTTGATATCCGCTCCTCTTCGTTCGCGTAGTCTACTCGATTACAGAGATCTTCCAGCCCTGTTATCAACCTAGGCAGCTCGAGCGGCCGAACGTAAAACCACCAGCGACCGACATTATATTACGCCAGCTGTTAGAAGCTCATCACCTTTGGTCAACCTAGTGAGGCATCAGAGTGTAGTTATCCTAGAGAGAGAAGAAGAAGGAAGAAGCAGGAGGCTTCGTCGACGCGAAGTCGCAGCGGTAAAGTCTCTGCTCCGAGCCGCGCACGGGCTTTTGTGCATCTAGGCTCTTTCGGCTAATATAAGGAACTTGCACTAGATGTCTATCTGTGTCCGTCTTCGGGAGTGACCCGTAACAATCTTACGAAGTAGAGTACTAATCTAAGGTCTTAGACTGGCCGACGACGAAGTTTAGGTTGGTAGGGCTATCCCTCATGACGCCGTGGCGGTGTAGGAGGCCGCCGTTCATAAACATGAGGGCCTTCTTATTAAAGTCGCCGACCTAGAAAATACGCTTCGCTAGTCCAGGACCTCCCATGTAAGGCGGCCGAGATCCAGGGTATTACCCTTGGTGGCGGTCACGTAAGACTTTACGAAATGACTCTATACATTCTTAAGCTTGTTGCCGTTGGACTAGGAAATGGGGCTGTAGAAGCCGGTGCGTAAGTCGTTAAAGGAGAAGCCGGCTAGCCCGTAATTCGCCTATTCGAGGACCACTTTCAGACTTATCTCAGTTGAAAGAACAATAGTTCTTCTTCCTTAAAGTGACAGAGGAAGACGGATTGAATGGCTAGACAGTCGACGACTTTCACGACTGAGAGACAACCCACTCCATTCTTGATCTTCACTGAGTCGCCACGTGTATCGCCAGCTGATGTAAAAGCAACCGCGCAGGGTATGTGCATGTTAAGAAAGGTTATGAATGTGGTATATCACAGACGACTCTTAAAAATCTCCTGTATAGATGCGTCGGAGGATGGCATGATCACCTGTGTTGTCCCATCTACTAATGTGACAATTTTCGCCATGAAGAGATGGTCGAGCGATGTAATTAGCATATGTTGGCCGCCTAGCCCCATCTTTACGTCCTCTATAGCGTAGAATTATGAGACGATGCCTAGTCAGAGACGATAAGTTTGGCGAGGTAGTGCCTTATTAATTGGACGCGTAAGAATGTCTCTAGTACTTGCTATCGACGTCTGTGGTTACTGTAAGAATATTCGGATCCGTTCCAGCAAGGCATCGTATAACGTATACATCGTTTAAACGTAACTGGTAAAGCATGTCGCCTAATTTCTTGCTATGCCCCCTAATCCCCTAAAGGCCTTAAGAATCGAAATGTTGATCTAAAATTTTGCTGATCTGAGATTCGTCTGCTAGAAGCTCTGGAGTGTCGCCGTTGATATGTTTCCTGCTCGATAGAAGCTGCAGCTTTTACTTGTTGGTTAGCTTGTTGATGTCGGTAATCCCTTATGATAATATCTTGAGATAGCTCTGTGTGCTTTCTAGTTCTTTTTGAGTCGGCGGGCGTGGACTAGTGTTTAGGTTGACCTAATGGTGCTTTGATCAAGTAGCTCTAACTGTGCGTGGATGTCCTCTTAGATGCTCGTTGAGGTCTTACATCGTAGATGGTATGTCTTCGCTTGCGTAGAATATATGAGCGTGCTGGACTCCCTTGAGTGTTATCAGCTAGGCTTTTGCCCAGAGCTATAGATTTCATTACTTCATACCTAGGTAGCATATTCCAGTAGATTCACTAAGCCCCTAGAGAAGGTTTCTATGCAGTACACCGTCAGCGAGTAGCGGAAGTTAGCTTCGGTACCGTCAGTGCAAGGTACTACTATGAACTAGTATCCTCTCATAAGTACATGTTTTATAGCACTGGCTTAGCGGAAGCTCTAGCTGGATAATAAACAACCCGGCATCTTAGTCGCGAGAGACGAGGGACTATGAACGCGGCCAAAACTTACGAACTACTCTTAGAGGTGGCAGACGTCCCGTGGGTAGTCCTAGGGTCATTGAAAGGTTAGAATGGCATTGGTTTCTCGTAAGAAAGACATGCGGGGAGCATATTGTTGGAATAATTTCTCTCGGCTATAGAATGTGAATTTGTCGCAAGTTACGTCACTGGAGTGCATGTGCCACATATAGTCCTTTGCCCTCGCATCTACATTTTGGGCCCCTCAGTTTGCAAGTCATGCGCAATCCCTACCCCCGCGAAGGTCCCCATATGCATCGCCTGCATGACATTCTTCATCGGGGTCGCGCAATCTCCTGCCGCATAAACTCCCTTGACACTGGTGGCTCCAAATGGTGGTGTTACTTTGATATCTCCACCAGGCGCCAACTCCACACCTAACTGCTCTGCAAACGGGCCGTTAAGCTTTGTAGGCGGCTTGTGCGCAAGGAACGCCTCCTTAACTGAGCTTCCATCTGCAAATGTAATAGTAATTCCGCTACCTTCGGCACCAAGAGCGAGAGAAGTGATCTCCCGGTCATCTGTTGTGATATCGGTATTGTTTTGGCCGAGGAGGTCTGCGATTGCGGTCTGCACGGCAGCGTTGTTTGAGGTGTAGATCACAACCTTGGAGGTTATTTGCCTGGCACTGCGCGCGAGGGCAGTGGCTGCTGTGGGGACCGAGATATCGCCGAGGGCAAGGATTCCAGCGGAGGATTTTCCGGCATCTTCATAACCGTGGCAGAAGAGGCAGTGGTAGCTGGAGGAGTTAGTGTTATTCGCTATGGCAGAATGGTGAAGAAACGCACATGGATCGACCCCAGCACTCATCATATCCCTTGATGTCAAGCGGCAAATCAGTGACACCACCAGCAAGCAAGACTCTCCTGCCAGTGAATGTTGTTCCATCTGCAGCCGTGGCCGCAAAGTCGCCCGCACTCGTCTTCTCGACCTTGGCAACTTCGCAATCCTCAAATGAGATCGTGCTGTACCGCTCTAATATCTCCTTGCGCGTCGCGCCCCTAAAGGCAGCGGGGTCTTTATGATCCCATGTGGGTATGGTATGCATATGCGCTGAACGCGCGTTACGGAAGAGCGAGCTGTCAAAGACGACGGCAGTGTGCAGCTGGCGGGCAAGGGCAAGAGCTGCTGACAGGCCGGCAGGACCTGCGCCGATGATGAGGGCGTCAACGAGAGGCATATTTACTGTGCTGGTTGTCAGGTTTCTGGCTATGGGTGTGAAGTAGTTGGGTATGAGGTTGGTGATGAGGCTGTGGAGGAAAGACATAGGGGAGAGAGAACGAAAGAGCTCTATATGCTATAGAGTTCATTCTGGAGGGAATGTTCGGAGAATTAACCGATTCATTTTCATCATATTGGGCATAGTGCAAGGATCCAGGTAGTTCTCTTTTTGAATCCTCCGTGGAGGGTTTTTAGGTTTTTGGAATGCAGTAGTATCCGTACTCCGGTACGGCGCAGCACACACACCCCCCTTTCCTCGGTGGGCCACTGTCGCCCTTGTGGGTGCCCACACTGATCCGCTCGTTCTCCCCAGGCTGCCACTACCCGAAACTCGTGGATCCCAAAACCAGACACGCATCGCCATCCATATTTTGTACACCACCGCATTTCACCAGCAATTCAGCGTGGTATTTTGATGTGACAGCGCTAATTAGCGGGCCAAAGAGCCGCCGAAAGCACAGCCCTCTGACCCTATTCTTCGCCACTCTGACATCAATATGAGCTGGGGCGCCTGTCCTTGACACTGGCCAATGACTGCTCCGCAGCCCGAACCGAAGCCTTGGGAGATCGACTGTTGATCAGATGCGCTTGGAATTCTGCGAGGCTGAGGTACAATCTCGGCATCTTATTGGTGAGAGCTTCTCGATCTTCCTCTTCAGAATCAGGAAAGATAGTCCGGAACAGCAAAGCAATACGATTCTTGTCTGCGAGCTGTCATTCGATTGTCTGGTTGACGAAGCCGAAATCCTTGAGCGCATCATCAAGTTGCTGAAAATGGCGGGTTGTGGGGATAATAATATGGCCGTCTCCCAGAGAGTTGATGGACTTGAGCCTGTCAATAGCAGCTCTCCGTATGCACATTATCAGAACTTTGAGGCCACTTCCTATCTATGGATACAGTCTACCGGTGCCTTGGTTACCGCCTTTGAGGGCGTCGTCCTGATAACGACCAGTCTTGGGACGAAGGATGTTGAAGATCATCCAGAGGGAGACTTCGGGGGCTCTTGACCATTCTGGTTGGTGCACTAAGTATTTGTCAGGTTTTTTCCCTCGTTGCCATCTTCATTTAAAGTGAAATAACTGAATATTGTCAGGTTTGTTTCCTACATCGGCTCCATGTAGGCTTTCTGGCGCTGAACGTATTACCCACCTCCCAACAAAAACCAAGGATGTGGCCACAAACCGGCAAGATTACTATTCACCCCGGAGCTGCCAGGTCCATCACTTAACACCGAACAACGAAGTGTTGGTGGCCCGTGCGCTTTAGGCCCGAAACCGTCCATGGAAGGTTTTACAAAAGGGTCCAAAGCACCCACCCTAGCCCGACTTACGCGCTCGCAATTTCTCATCCCGTCAATATACTCATTCAGCTTCTCAAAGAACGAAGAATGATCGCCCAAAATAGCGACCCCCACGTCTTCTACGATGAGCGTGGCTGCAACTCTTGGATCCATCCAGCGCAGCAGCGCCTTTCGTGTGAGGCCTGCCGGAAGCACAAGGCAAAGTGCCGACGCATTAAAGCAGAAGATGCCAAATGTGGACGGTGCCTGATGCACAACATCGACTGCAACGTCGGTAAGCAGAGACGAATCGGAAGACGCGGGCGGGCCCCCGCAGCCACTGACAATGCCGCGCGAGGCTTCGTCGATATCGGCATCACCGAGCTCTGACGCCCCGCCGAGCGTCTCGACATCGGCATCACCGAGCTCTGACGCCCCGCCGAGCGTCTCGATATCGACGTCACTGAGCTCTGACGCCCCGCCGAGCTTCTCGATATCGACATCACCGAGCTCTGAGACTTCAGCACTTCTTGATCTCGGCCTCTCGTCCTTCAACGATGCGGCAATATATCCAGAGTCGGCTTCAGGGGCTTCTCTACCCATCCCCTCGATGCCGTTCGTGCTGCCGACGCTGGACACACCACTACCCAAACCGCACATCGAACAACCTCTGACGTTGTCGCGTGCACCTGCCGCCGCTCTCTGGCCGCAACCGAGCGTCCAAACAACACCAGACTCCATGGCCACGCTCTCACTCATCAACCTCGACCTGTATAACCGCATGCAGGCCGCCCAAGCTCATGAGCACGTCTTAGACCTCGACCTCGTGATCTGTCGGCGGGGCCCGCTCTTCATTAACAATCTTACACTGGCTGAGTTCACGCTCAAGGTCTCCCAAGAATACCTCTACGTCCTGACGAACCTCCACTCTACCGTCTCGCATCAGAAGTCGTTCGCGACGAACCCTGTCCCACACAATGGCTTTTCCTTGTCGCCCAGAGCTCCGCATGGATCGCTGACAGCCCCGGTGACCCTCGCGATCACGAGCATCTTCACCCAGCTCCTCGACCTGTATGAGCTGAATCTTAGATATCTCCTCGCGCGGCTGAAGCAAATCGACCTCGAGCCCATGCCGTCAACGCCTCTGTCGGGCCTTACGTTCGGAGAGTACAACGTAGACGAACGCTGCAAGCAGGGCATGCTGTTCATCGGGACCATCGACAGCCTGCTGCAGCGGATGGAGGTACTGCTGGGTATCAGCTGGGGAGCCGAGCGTGGCAACGGCGTGCTGTCGCCCAGGCAGATGCACACGCTGTGGAACGAGATCAGCGATGAGTTCTGGTCCAGCATCACGAGACCAGACTACGTCAAGAATTTCATACAGGAGGCTACCTGGAGGATTACACAGCTGCTCGCCGATCGAGCTCTATTCAAACTGGGGTCATGACTCTAAGCGCTTAGGGTTAGACCTTTCTCTGTGTTGGAGCAGCTCTGTGTCAAGAATGTTTGCCTCTCTTCTAACGTAATAATCTCTGCGTTGGCCGGCAGGTCCGTCCACACCTCCTGGTTTACTACTATCTGTCCGGGGCGCCACAGGGATTGTAGGTCAGACTGACACGAGTAAATATGTCAAAGAGTAAGTTTTCTGTCTCTTCTTTCACGGAAGATACTCTAGAGGTGGCCCGTTCGCTCTGCTGGCCTACTCGCCCTGCACTTACGTTACAGTTGATACTAGAGCGATTATACTGGTACAATAGGTTAAAGACCTTGATATCCTCAATTGATTAGCGCTGCTTCTCAAGACTCTTTTGGGGGACAAAGTGATATCCCTTACGCTTAATAAACCTTGCTACCCAGTTGACCCCAACACAGGGGGGCCCAGCGGTAGAGCAGTCAGGTGGAGGGTCCTAGGTCTGCTTAAGGATGTAGTTTGCAGCCTCTTGAACGAATACCTTCATTTAGAGAGCCATGCTACAGCTAGCCTATTAATATAGCCACATAGAGCAGCTTCCTGGGCCTCGTTGAGCTTTGTGTGGGTTGGAGGACGTGCATTTTTGGGGGGATCTCTTTTCGTCGACGCTGGAGGCGCCTGCGGTTGATGCCGAATCCCTCCGCGATCCGGGCAACTGGTGTACCAGGAGAAGCCTCTATCGCCAAGAGGGCCTCCTAGACTCTCTTCTCGATATCTTTGCATGTTGTTGATATTGATGGCTGCTATTCAATTGATGTACGTATATTGGGAGGGGCAATGAGGGACTGAACGCCCGTATGGGTAGTGAGCACCCTCTAAAGAGGGTGAAGCGAAATCTAAACAAAGTGAAGCGTGACACGGGTACTTCGTGTCGGGGAACAGAATGGAGTGGTAAAGATGTGTATCTATCTAGCTATCGGCAGGCAGGTGTCGCCTGGAGCTATCGGGATATGGGGCAGCCAGATCAACCTGAATGCACTGGAACAAACTCGGATCGGCCGGCCGGACTAGGAATCTACTTCTTGTACGGCACTTCTCGTTCCTCCTTCGGCGTGCTTGCGTACCTTAATCAGGAATGGACCCCACTCAGTACTCGAACCAACTGCTAAGGAAATTCGGTAGCTGCTTTTGGCGAATCCTCCGTTTTTATTCTCCGAGGAGCTTTTCTGCAACAAAAGACATCATGGCCTTACACCATAAAGGTCCCATTATAGGGAACCTGGTGTCAAGACGTGTTTGTTCCTCTTGGGCATGTTCACAGGTGCCGTACCGTCGACTACAGCTCGAATCTAGTTCCACTTCTTACCTACAGGTATTTTGGGTTGGCCAGAATTGGTCCAGAGCCGGTCCCAGGGACCCACATGCTCTTTTAGGTCTGAGATGTTAGCCGTTAATAGAAACTTCGCTGTTGCCCCCAACGCTAACCCAAAGGCGCTACCAGTGCTGGGGATAGGCCAACCTTTGCACAGCGCGTGGCCGCCTGAACAGCAGAATATAGAAAGTAAATACACATCATGCCTGACACCTCCGTTTTTGGACTCACGGTCCTACAGATCGTCAGTTCTCAGTGAGCGGGTGGTTATAAAACCATGCAATCCGCAACAGGCCCGCTGCAACAATAATGATTCTTTGGTTTCTAATATCCAGATACAGATCTACCTTCGTGCCGAGAAGTGCTACATTCTATTCTCTCACTTCTTTATTAAAATCAAATTCTAAACAAGTGCCGGTGTTCATCGATGGCACCATCCCAGGCACTGCCAGCACCAAGTGCTTCCGGCTTTGCAGCCCGGTCCACCACGTCAAAGCCGCCGAAAGATGAGAGGTAAATTGGTCTCATATCAAACGCTCGATAAGGTGACGGAAATGCTCAAGTGGCATTGACTGAGAATGGTTGAGGCTGATGAGATCATACCAAACCGTCTTGCCGCCGGACGAGCCAGCAGCGGATACTGGTGTCGCGGGATTCCATCCAGGGACACTGCAAATCACGACTGCAGACGAGAACAGCGGAACTCAGGTCGAGTCGTTCGAGCAGCAAACCCTGCAGAAGCACATATCATTTCCTGCCGCGGCAACCCGAGTGACAGACCAATCGCCATCACCGACATCCCTCAGTCACCATCACTAACTACCTACCCGTCGCAAAATATTCTTTACTAACCAGCTGACTAGACTGCCTCCGCCTGTTCCTTCCTATTAATCTACCTGCCTCCCTTCTAGCATTGGTGCATACCTGCTCAGAAGATTTGTCCGCAGACCGCAGTGGAGCACGATAGCGTTGTCGATCTGCCGGTACGGTCATCTTTTTGCCGCCTCTTTTCAACTACCAGCGCCTGAGCTGTCGTCATTTTTGCGAGGCTTCAAGCTGTCCCATCAGCTGCGGGAAGACGCCACTTTTGTACCTGCCTTGAATGAATCTAGAATGCGCCATGGACAGCGTGAGGTATGGGTCTCAATATGGACAAGATACCTATGTGGGTTCTTGCCGTAGCCGATGACCTACGTACCAATAGCACCTGGCGGTTGGTGCAATCCGAAACTGGACATTGGGCTTGGCGGGAATCTCCAACCCATCAATCATCCTCCGCTGTCGCCGTGCGCTGCTGCAAGATGCTCCATGTAGCTTGCCTGGTATTCGTGGCCTGCCTCTTTTTGATTAGTGCCTGGTCTCGTACGCAACAAGTAGAAAAAGGGCAAGCAATTTCTGCCGTGCTCTGATCCGAGTCAGCCCCAGAAGCGAATCTCTTCCCTGTCATATAACACGTCAATCTCCAGAGCACCGAAAGCATCACTCGGGCGATCGAGACAGCACCACAGCCACTGGCGGGGATTACTTGGGGTCCGCTCAAACCTCCGTGGGGTCCTCGGCGCAAGGCAGACTAGGAGGTCATGGGCCCTTCGTCGAGGCGATGCACTCACCCTGCATGGGGCGCTCACTTGCTTCCCCTCTGACCTAGCCCCCGAAACACCAATCGTCTTTCGCGAGTTGCCGCTCAAAACAGCCTGGCTCAGTGAAAGCCTTGTTGCTGCAATGAGCGCAGATCTGGGATGCCCAATGAACACGTGACGCAGATGCTCGTCTGCCTGAATTTCATGCGAGCTGGAAGGCTGGTTGGCATTCTCGTTCTTCAATCTCAACGCATCCCTCGAGTCTCTTTCCACCCACCTTCTTTTGTTGGCACAGCACCAAGCGATGAATCCTAAACGACCTCACCAGGATGACACATCCCATACGAGAGAGTCAAAATGTCAGAGAACCTTTGACATCGGTCTTCGTGGTGGCAACCTTGACATGGGGCACAATGGGCACATGTATCCCGCAGCGCAAAGAGAGTACACCATCGCCTGGATTTGCGCGCTTCCATTGGAACTCGCGGCATCGCGCGCTATGCTGGATGAGGAGCACCAGAGGGTGCCTATCGATGTCAGCGACGACAACGTCTACGTGCTGGGGCATATCGACCGGCACAACATCGTCATGGCATGCCTGCCACGCCAGTACGGAACGAACAGCGCTGCCGTCGTCGCGACCAATTTGAAGCGAAGCTTCCCAAATATCCGCGCCACCTTGATGGTCGGCATCGGCGGTGGATCACCCAGCATGGCCGACCTGTATCTGGGAGACGTCGTCGTGGGAACGAGGGTCATGCAGTATGACATGAGAAAGGTTATCGCCGGGGGGGAGTTCCAGATGACCGCCGATCCAAAGATTCCCGCCCCACGATTGCTATCAGCCGTCTCGGATCTACAAGCAAGGCATAGATTGCGAGCCGACGGGGGAAAGCCTACTTCCAGCTCTCGAATGGCTTACCTGCTCCAGAGCAGACTACCGAAACACCCGCGGCCAGCTGAGTCTGATCGACTCTTTCAGGCGGCATACGAACACCCTCCTGATGCACCAAACTGCCGCGGCTGCGACGTGGGGAGGCTGCAAGTACGAGGATCCCGTACCTCCGTCGAACCCAAGATCCATTACGGAGTCATCGCGTCAGCAAACAGTGTTATGAAGTGCGGGAAAACACGTGATGACATTGCTCGAAAGTTTTCTGCGGTGTGCTTCGAGATGGAGGCTGCTGGCATGATGGACAATTTCCAATGTTTGCCAATCAGAGGTATCTGCGATTACTCAGACTCCCATAAGAACAAAGAGTGGCAGGACTTTGCAGCTGCAACCGCGGCTGCGTACGCAAGAGAGCTTATCGAGGGGCTTCCACTTTGGATCGGAGGAAATGGTCACCAAACTTCATATTTGGGCAGTGTGGTCAGATCAGAACCTACAGGCAATGACTCCCTTGCCGTTATGCGAAGCGTCATGCTAATGATGGTTGCGACACAGATGATCAGGCTGCGAATAGGCGGCAGAATCTGCTGAAATCCCTCGAATTCGACGGCATAGATGCTCGCAAAACGACCATTAGGGCTGCACACTCCAAAACCTGTAGCTGGTTCCTCCGGCACCCAGCCTACACAGCCTGGCTCGATCCCACGATGCAATCACAGAGCCACGGCTTTTTATGGATGAAAGGCAAAGCAGGAGCCGGGAAATCAACGATGATGAAGTTTCTCTATTTACAGACCAAGAAAGAGCTTAACGGACCTAGAGCAGGCATCGCATCCTTTTTCTTCAATGCGAGAGGCGGGTACTTGGAAAGCTCCATCATCGGGATGTATCGGTCACTCCTGATGCAGCTTTTGAAGAAGTTTCCGGATCTTCAATCAGTCCTGGATGACACCGACATCATACCCTCAAGTCAGCAAGGATGTCCCGATCTAAACCCTTTGCAAGAGCTTCTCCGGAGTGCCATTCTAGCCCTGGGTCAACAACGCTCCTTGACCTGTTTCATCGACGCCCTCGACGAGTGTGACGAGCTGGAGGTTCGAAACATGGTCCAGTATTTTGAGGAACTGGCAGTAACCACCACTGAAGGCGGCGTCCAACTTCGGATCTGTTTCTCAAGCCGGCCATATCCGTACATCAACGTTCGGCATGGGGCTACGTTCACACTCGAAGACGAATCGGGACACGCCGACGACCTCGCACAGTACGTCAAGGCTCATCTTAGAATTGAAAGTTCTTTGCTCCTGGCGGATTTGCAATCTGAGATCTTGGCTAAGGCTGCCGGAATTTTTATGTGGATCGTGTTAGTAGTGGACATCCTCAACAGCGAGAGTAGCCATGGGGGCTTCGCTCTCAGGAAAAAGATTTCGGAACTACCAAACGAGCTGAGCGACCTTTTCAGGCGTATTCTGACGCGTGACCAGGAGAGGACGGAACACCTGCGCCTTTGTGTCCTCTGGATTCTCTGCGCAAAACGGCCTCTGACTCCGGCAGAGTTCCGTCACGCCATATGGGTGGGCTTGTTGGGCAGGAACCTTGTTGACCCTGAGCTACCAGACGACACAGACTTGGATGCCATCAAGCTAGTCACGAGCTCCTCCAAAGGGCTTGCTGAGATCACCAAGACCAAGAAGCCGACGGTGCAGTTCATTCACGAATCAGTCCGAGACTTTTTGCTGAAAGACAAGGGTCTCCAGGACTTGTGGCCTGAAGTTGGATTCGAATCGGAAGGTCCCAGTCACGACAGGCTCAGGAGTTGCTGCGCTACGTATCTGCGTCTTCCTGGGGCGCGATCGATAATCAACAAATCCGATATCGGAGGTGGGAAATCGAACGCCAAGAAGACGCCATTCTTCTTCTTAGAGTATGCCAGTCAGCACATACTCTACCACGCTAATGCTGCGGCACTCGTATTCCCCCAAGACGAGTTCTTGTCCGACTTCTTTGCTTCCGATGGGATCAAGATTATCAACTGCTATGAAAAGTTCAAATCCCGGCGATACGGCTTACACGCAACTCCTCTCTATATTCTTGCGGACAAAGGGCTGGAAAACCTTATTCGCGCACAGATGAAGACGGCGTCACCAGTTTACGTTCCTGGGGAACAGTATGAATACCCACTGTTTGCCGCATTGGCGAATGGCCACAAAGGCGCGGCAGCTGCACTTTTGTGCTTGCCTTCGATTACCTGCGATGGCGTCAACATAGCTGAAGGTCTCAGGTATAAGAAAGACTTGAGAGAGCATCGAGGTCGAACGCCATTGTCATGGGCCATCATTGACGGGAGGCGAGGCATCATAGAGTCGTTACTTCAAGCAGGGGCAGACCTTGACGAAATGGACAAGCACGGCAGCATACCTCTTGCACTGACCTTAGTCATGGGAGAGGGAGACGAGGCTATAGCTCGGCTTCTTATCGACAAGGGGGCTGATACCAACACCCAAGATCCGGATGGGGCAACGGCACTGATTTATGCCTCGAGGGTTAGAAACGAGGCTATAGCTCGGCTTCTTATCGAGAAGGGTGCTAATATCAATACTCAAGACCAGATTGGGAGAACGGCACTGATCTATGCCTCGAGGAATAGAAACGAGGCTATAGCTCAGCTTCTCATCGATAAGGGTGCTAATACCAACACCCAAGATCAGGATGGGGCAACGGCACTGATCGATGCCTCAATGCGTGGATACGAGGCTATAGTTCGGCTTCTCATCGACAAGGGGGCTGATACCAACACCCAAGATCAGGATGGGGCAACGGCACTGATCTATGCCTCGAGGGTTGGAAACGAGGCCATAGCTCGGCTTCTCATCGACAAGGGGGCTAACATCGATACTCAAGATAGTCTTGGGAGAACGGCACTGGTGGTAGCCTCACAATTCGGATATAGGGTTATAGAGCAGCTTCTTATTAACAGAGGGGCAAGCATCAATATTTAGAGACAGAGCTTAGCCTGCTAGGTTCAAATATTAGCCTCATAATTCGAAGTAATTGGATCAAGGGGGGGTGGATCTGTGAGAGTTTTGCTAGCCTTTTAGGGCGGGTGACTCGAAAAATCGTATACAAACGCAGAATCTTATCTTCCTACTTGTTGGGTGGCTACATGCCACTGGGAGAACTGTGCGGGAACTTGCACTGTTGAGGGCCTCTAGGGTCTGGTATCTATAGGGACAGCGTGCACTAATATCAACCCTGCGTGCTTCAGACACAATATTCTCAAGCTGGGTCCGTGATGGTCTCGCCAACCTGCGTTGCGAACATCTGTCATGGCGGCCAACTGCATTTGGGAGACCATCAGCCTGGTACCGCCATACTTTCAGCACATACGACCATACCTGCTGGAAAAACTCGGGATCCCGTCCGCTCTCCCCTAGATAAGCCAGTAAGGGCTGGATCAGTAGTTGGGTCGGTGACGACCAGCGAATACCCGGTGTCGTATGTTTTTGGTGTTTTGCTCCGCCTGGCTGTGGATCACCGCGACACCCCCTTTTGCGACACCGCCCGCGAACACAGACAGGACAGGACTCACAGACGGCAGCAGAAGTGAGACGCTTGAAATTCTCTAAACATGAACCATGCCTGTGTACATCCTCAGGCCTGTCTGCCCTAGACACCCCTGAGATGCCGCCGTCAACGCCGTCCGGATGTTGCTTGCCACCCGCCTAGTCGTCCTCAATATCGTCATCGCTCAGCACCAGCCCCGCCACGCCCAGCCCGGAGACGGACCCTTCGCTCACGGTGCGGATCTTGGCGCCCTTCTTCCGTGGCGATGCCTCCTCGGACGGCTTGTCCGTGGCCCAGGCCTCGCCGCTCATCGGGCCCTCATCCCCCTCGGCCGCCTCGTCGCCGGACTCGTCCTCGCCGGCCCGCTGCGCGCCGATGCCCTGGAACGATACGACCTTCTCAATGTCGCGCAGCTTGATCGAGTGCAGCGCACCCTTGCGGCCCCGCGCGATCTGCGCCATGTACGGCAGCCGCTCGAGCAGCATCTCCCTGCGCGCCGCGCTGCCCAGCGACAGCAGCGGCGCTGCGTCGTCCGCGCCCGCGTCCCCGGTGTGCTGAGCCGCGGCAGCCGAGCCCCTGGCCTGCTGCGTCGCGACCCAGCTGCCCGCCGCGGCCGCCGCCTTGGGCCGCCGGAACGCCGCGGCGCCCTGCGTGAGGTCCCTGCGCGCGACGCTCTCCTCGCCCTTGAGCAGCTTGGTCGACCACACGTCGACGAGGCCCTCGAACTCCTCCTTGGTGCGCCAGAGCTTGATGCTGGTGGGGTAGAACATCTTGAAGGCATCGCTGCCCTTGACGCCCGCCGGCGTCTTGCGCTTGACCGGCGACGGCAGCGAGAAGAGCATGCCGCGCACGGCCACCTGGAAGGTCATCTCGTCCTGGCGCAGCATGTGGCTGCCCGAGTCCTTGCCCGCGAACCCGCCGGAGCCCCGGCCGCCGAAGAAGATGTCCCAGGACGGGCAGAGAAGGTCGCTCTGGGAGAGGTAGTCGAGACAGCCGTTGACGTAGTCGAGGGACGAGTTCGGGTCGAGGGGGCTCGGGCTTTCGCAGGAGAATAGGTAGTTCTCGTGCAGGGCCGAGACGAAGGTGTGCGTGTCGGTGCCCGTCTCGTCGATCAGCGCGTCGACGGACACCTGCGATCGCTTGGGGCGCGCGTATTGGGATAGGTAGCTAGGTAACGTCTCGACCGTGTCGTTTCGCGGGGGCAGCTCGTCCCTCTTGTTGTAGACGACCTTGCCGACGGCGTGGAAGATGCCGAGACTGGCCTCACGTTGCGAGATGAGCTCGAGGCTCTCCTCTTCACCTTTCGTCAGGGCAACGGCGTCTTTGGCGCCCCGTTTCGGTTTGGTAAAGGCGACCTTGGCGCCCCAGTCAGCCTCCTGGTCGCCCTTGAGGCAGAGGAACTCCAGTGATGATATGGCGCTGCGGATGTCGCCGATCTCGCCGAGTCGCTTCAGGACGAGGGGTCCGGGGGTGCGTTTGCGGCCTGATTTCCTGGCCTCCTTGAGCACGACCAGCTCCAGAGCTTTGGCGAGTATTGACGGCGCAATGGCGTTAAACTCAATCACGCCGACGCCCGGGTGGCGCAAGATTTCCGGACCCAGCAATCGATGGGCCGTGAAGCTGTCTGCCGATGCTGACGTCGTAGTCAGCAGCGTCTCTGAGATGACCATGACCACCGGCGTGATCGTTTCATCGGATTTCTGCCGCCCGAACGTCGAGAGAGACGGCGTGTTGGTCGCCAGGTACCCTAGCAGCGTGTTCCTGAACGACGTCAGGGCCGTCGACGAGCGGGCGAACGTGTTGGGAAACTCTTCCACGAGGATGATCCGCCGCGCGCCGTGGTCGGGCCTCTGCGCCGGCGCGTCCGAGCCGGCGCCGTCCATCTCGAGCTGGCCGAACTTGCCGCCGCGGCCGAGGAACTCCTGGAACTGCGCCGACGCCGACTGGAAGCCCAGGTTGCCGCCGGTGGGCCCCGTGGGATTCCTCCACTCCAGCAGCTCGTAGCCCATGTCCCGCGCCAGCAGCCGCATCGTCGTCGTCTTGCCGGCGCCCGCGGCGCCCTTGAGCAGCAGCACGCGCTGGCGCATGCGCCCGCCCAGCACGTCCTCCAGCCACCGGCGCACGTCGGCCACCTTCTTCTTGTGCACGGCCAGCTCGTCCAGGCTGACGGGGGCGAAGCGCTCTGACCAGGGGCGCAGGTCGTCGTCGAGCGCCGGCGGGCGGTTCGGCCGCGCCGGCTTGAGGAACTTCTGGCTGCTCAGACCCAGGCCCGTCGCTGTCGCCGGCGACGGCCCGCCCGTCGTGGTGTCCCGCAGCCGCTTGCGCGCGTTCTGACCGACGAGGCTCGCGCCGCTGGGCTTCGGGGCCGCGACGTCGTCCTCGGAGATGGGGTCGCTGACAATATCGTCGACGACGGGGGCGGGCTTCGACGAGGGCGGGGCCTTTTGTGCCTGCCTCGAGAAGAGGGTCAGCAGGTCGCCCGACTTTCCCTTCTCCTCTGTCTTGGTTCGCTTGGGTCCCCTCGCCCTGGGCTTGACGGGGCTGGTGCTCGGGCTCCTGATGTCGTGGTTCTTGCCATTGCGGGAGGACGACTGGCTCGCTGCCAAGGTGGTCCCTGGGCGGGCGCTCGCGTTCGATCTCGGCTTCGTAGGGCTCGGGGAGGCTGTCGGGCGGGCGGAGGGGGGTTTGGTGGGCGAGGAGTTGAGGAAGTTGGTCAGCGTGTTGGCGTGAGGTCGGTCTGCGTCGACATCATCGTCAGACTCATCGTGCACGACGTTCTTCTTGCGGCGCTTCGCGGGCGGAGCCATTGCAGACGCTGAGGGTGATGGAAGGCGGCATGCGGCAAGGATTGGAGCGCGTGGTTAGGGCATTGAGTTGCGATTCGGCTGGCCCGTGGATGCAGAGGGTAGGTTGGTACGAGTGGTAAGGAGTGTCGTTGGAGGCGGTGCTCTTGCTCTTGTGATGACCTGCGGCGTCTAGGCAGCGCAGCGCAGCTCAGCTCAGGCACGGCTCGAGATGATCTCACCCAGCTGCTGGTTGGGTGGGGCCGCCGGGGTGCATCCGCTAAATCGGTACCTGAATGGGGCCTTGGCGAGCACTGTGCTGGCTACGGCAGTCTGTTGGGGTGTTGTACGGCGGGCTCTAAGCACTTGATGGCATTTCTCCCCTCCTCACAACTCGACTCAAAGGATATCACAACCATCAACAGACTCATATTGTACAATGCCAGATACAATCTCAACCATGTCCCTCGAACATGTCCGGCCGTTCAGCATATCCCGAATACATCAAACGACTGTCCCCAAACTTCCCGGGCATACTTCATGGCATCTTGTCCATGCAATCCCCCCCAGCTGTAGAGAACCAGTCTGTAGCTCACATCCACCCAACCCAACCTAATCAAACACCCAGCCCTGGAAATTGTCGACAAACGTTCCAGCCGCCGCGAGATACCGCTCATGCACATCCCCCCACGTCCTCGCCGCCTCCCTCATGGCTCGGATCGCTGCCTCTTTTTAGCACCGCTCCATAACCTCCCCCCTCACCCCCAGACGCAAGATGCGGAGGACATACCCTTGACGTAGTGCGCGTCCGACGCATGCTCCGAGTGCAGCGCCTCGTGCTCCACGTGCGCCCACCCGCGGCCCTGGGTCACCGGCTGCACGTTGTCCGGGTCGACGCGCGGGCGCCCCATGGCGATGTACACGCCGACGGTCAGCAGCCACCACTCGCGCACGAGGTCGACGTGGAACCGCGCGGGCAGCACGGGCAGCAGGATGCGCACGGCGTGGCTCGTCGTCAGCAGGTGGACGGTGAAGAAGTTGTAGGCGTGCGTGCCGGGCCGGACCGTGGCGACGAGCAGCGCCACGGCCGCCTCCTGCGACTGCTCAAACTGCCGCGCCGGGTCCTCGATGGCCCAGGCGTTCCAGTACTCGAGCACGAGATCCTCGTGCTTGCCGAAGAGCAGGTCGAGGTTGTCAAAGCCCGGCGCCTTGAAAAGGCCGTCGAAGCGCGCGTCGCCGGCGATCCTATCCAGGATCTCCACGGGCGAGGTGGAGCTGAAGGGCGCGGGCCTCGTGTACTTCTTCTCGTCGAGGTACTTGTGCAGGTAGTTGTACTGCACGCACGAGAGCGCGAGGGCCTCGATGGCGATCTCCTTCGAGTTCATCTCGTAGGCGTAGCCCAGGTGGATCAGCGGGTGGCCGACTTGGAGCATTGTTAGTCAGGTTCATGTCCATGTAACTTCAGACGGGAGTGAGAGTGAAAATGAAGCAGGAGA
Organism: Verticillium tricorpus MUCL 9792; assembly: GCA_000732205.1. NCBI lineage: Eukaryota > Fungi > Ascomycota > Sordariomycetes > Glomerellales > Plectosphaerellaceae > Verticillium > Verticillium tricorpus. Next base: position 5,694,102 of record JPET01000001.1, on the reverse strand, counting down.
CGGGAGACGGGAGATGGGAGACGGGAGGCGGGGACGGAGACGTACGACCGCCGATGAGCCCGTGGACCAGGGGCTGGTCCCCCTTGAGCAGGTAGTGCTCCATGACGTGTTTCCAGTCGTAGTTGAACTGCAGTGCGAGGCCGTCCTCGAAGAAATCCACATAGGCGCGCTGGTACCTCTTGTCGCCGAGAAATTCCTGCCAGTCCTCCTCAATGACCTCGGCCGGCGAGTCCTCCCATGGCTCGAGCTCCTTCGAGACGGTCTCGTAGATGCTGTGCAGTTGGTTCTCATTGGCGCCGAGGAGGTAGGCGGAGCAGAGGATGTGGGCGGCGTGGTTGTCGAACTGCAGGTTGTGGTAGACGATGGAGTGGTTGACGTGGTTGGCCTTGAGGAGGTGCTTGAGGCATCGCGCCCGCTTCTCCGGGGCCGTGTCGACGTTGTGGACCTCGACGGGCGGGATGTCGACGGTTGGGGCGTCGTCAGCATCGCCGACGAGCCGGCCGATGATGGGCACGTAGGAGAGAAAGGACATGACGAGGCGCGGCAGTACTATGGAAATGCGAGAGGCCCGTGATTTTCAGTGCTTGCAGTGCTTGATGCGCGTGGCGTGAGGCGGTGGTGAGAGGCCCAACGGAAAGTGGAGGATCCAGAATGTTGGGACAGTGAAGCTCCAGGGTCTCCGATCGTGACGTTATAGTGGGCAGGCCGTCAGTGCGAGCGTCGCGGGGTCTGCGGGGTGTCGGCCGTCCCATCTGGTGCCAGCTGTCTCCCACTCGTGGCGGTCTGGCATCGATGCGGTGTACATGGCATGTGCTCACAGGTGGCAAAGATGCTCGTCGATTACCGAACGCCGTCCTGGACGAGTAGACATAAATATGAAGGATTCTTTTCAATCAAGTGGCATGTGCATATGCTGCCCTGTTCCGTGTGCCTGGGCCCTCAAGAACAGCGAGAGAGGTGACGACGTGAAGCTCACGAAACGACGTACACCAGCTCTAGGATGGTCTGCCGGCTGTCTCCGTCTGCCTCCAGCTGTCAGTCATACATCCCACCATGTCAGGTTCATGCCTCGACATCGTCTTCACCCAGAAGCAGGCCCTCGTGTTGGGATGCGCGCTAATTAGTATGGCGTGGCCCGTGAAGAATGAAGCAAGTGACGAGTCCTCCCGAGCTGAGATCCTTGCGCAGCCGGGATCCCAGCCCCCTCCCCCCCCCCCCCTGGCATACGACCCAAACCCCCGGGATCGTCACCACCCCTCATCCCCTCGCCAGTTTTCCCAAGCGGGTGTCACAGACGGCTTCCAACGACCAGGTCAAGGGTGGATTTCGATGGATGATCCCCTACTAGCTGTGGATGCATGTTCTGGCCAGCCCGAGGACGAGACGGGAGCGGTGAGCAGGTATACCAGCGCCGGGCCCCGAACGAGCCGGGGGGTTGAGGCAGAGGGCGAGAACACCAAGAGGGCATCGGACAGGGGGTGGTCTCGCGAGGAGCATCTCGATCCTGGCGTAGCGAGAAGGGCTTCCCTAGAGAGCACGCATATGAGAGAAAAAAGTGGTCACGCGTCACCGCCCGAACACCCTGCTGTCGTGTCGGCCACGACCTGATCCCAAGAGCCGCTAGCAACGCCGTCATCCGCCCTCGAGCGACACCATCCCCATCAATTGCGCGGGTGCGTACAGGATTCCGCTCCGTCTGACACCCCCTTCCAAGACCTTCGCCGTAGGGGAAATCCCATCGTCTCGGGCTCGCCTGCAGCATCCCGGCTGTCGCACTTCACATGATCCCCCTTGAGCCCCCATCCGCAACGCTCACCACATGAATACATATAAGTCGCATCCCCCCCCCTCGCCGGCATCCCACCACCTCGAAACCTTTCGACACCACTTTCCATCCAGACTTCTACCCTTTCCAGACCCAGTGCTGCCCCCTTACATGAAATAACACACATACTGTTCCCTCCCCCTCCCCCTCGATATCGCATCACACAGTCCCCATGGACGGCATCGCAGGGCGAAAGGCGGCCTCGAAGCCGGCCCCGTGGGTCGAGCTCAGCCAAAACCCAAATGCAGAGAGACACTTTTCGGTGAAGCAGAGCTTCCTCATTGATTGGCCCCTCGTACAGTGCCAAAACCACAAACGCCGCCCATTGGCCGGACCAGTCCAAATGTGGCATCGGCATCAACTAACACGGCCGGAGCAGGACGACGACGACCAGGACCAGGTCCATGACCGCCGCTGGGGGGGAGAAGAGGGGGGCAGGCTAGTTTGAATATAATTCTCGTAGACAGCAGACTGGTGGTGTCCAGCTTCATCTCCGGTCCATCATCCCCTCCTCCTGAATCCCCTCGTTTTTTCGGTGAAAGCACGAGAGCAGAGTCGTCCGTGATCCCCTGAATCCCTTCATCGGAACCCCCCTGCCCCGAACCACCAGGCCCCCTGTCCAGAATCCCCCACCGCCGGCTCACACCAGCTGCCATGGCTCTCACCCATGACATCGGACCCTTCCTCCACGCCTTCCCGCGTGGACACCGTCTGCTGAACTCCGAGGAGGATCCCGTCAACGCCTACTTCGACCTGGCCGCCTACTACGGTGACGGCTCGGACGACGCCCAGTCTCGCTCCGAGTCGTCCTCCGTGCTGACGCCCGGCCCTGAGTATGACACGGCCACCTCCCCGTCCGTCATCTCGGACTCGTATGACGTCGACCCCGAGGAGCCCCAGCAGCCCGTGCACTCCACCATCCAGAAGACCCTCGCGGACGCCCGCCGCCATGACGGACACCTCATCTGGCCCCAGGCCGATCCCTCCCAGAGTCTGCCCCGCCACTCCACCCTCAGCCTGTCCGGCCGGAAGAAGAAGAACCGCCCCGCGAGCAGCCCGGCCGCCCGCCACGTGAAGGACCCCGCCGAGACGGCCCGCGTCCGGAAGCTCGGCGCCTGCATCAAGTGCCGCATCGAGAAGCTCAAGTGCAACGACGACACGGTGTGCGGGTCGTGCCAGTCCAAGTACGGCCTTCCCCTTTGCCAGAGGACCTGTCTGCGCAAGACCCTGACTGAAGCTGCCAAGAACACGGCCTACATCCGATGTAAGTCAAAAGAGGCGTCCCCACTAAAAACTCGGAAGAGACACTCACACGCGTCAGACGCCGGACTGAGGCACGCCCAGGAGCAGGCGGTGCTGAAGACGAGGTGTGCCCTAGGCGAGGGCGTCAGGGACGTCTTCCTGAGCTTCTCGGATGTTGATCTGCAGTCGCCCACCCTCAAGACCGTCTTCCGCAAGTGCCACAGTCTGAGCACCGGCTCCGACGTCATCGCCTTCCCGCGAGACCGCGTGCCGCTCCACAGCCAGCTTGTCGATTGGGTCGAGCACCAGATCCTCTTCGACCGACACGCCGGTCGCAACCACGGGTTCGAAGGCAGCATTGACACCTTTGTGTTGAAGTACATCAAGGCCGGGACCAGCCGCAAGGCCCTTCCTCAGGTATGTCCCCGCTCCCAGTCGAACCAGCGGCACCCGCTAAACAGGAGACTCAGGCTCGCCTCGTGAAGAAGATTCACCACATGAGGTGCATGTATCGCATCTGGAAGATGGACACCCTGTACTGGCGCCACGCCAAGACCTCGCACTACAGCCCCCTGCCCCCTTTCATCCACGCCGAGCTGCGACAGATTGTCAAGGCAGCGCTCGAGGCGGACGAGCGCGACATCCTCAGCGAGCTGGACAAGTTCCTCAAGCCGTCCGGTATCCCCACCAAGGACAGGGCGCCCTTGTGGGCTGGGCTTTGGCAGCTCATCTTCACCTTCAAGGAACTGACCCAGCTCCTAAACGAAACTGCGAGAACCTCCAGTAGTATGTTGTGCTCTTTATCCCGGGCGCCGAGACACATGTTGACACGAGACAGTAGTTCACCCTGGTTTCGAAGGCGGCAGGGCGGCAACCGAAGAGCTCTTTATCGCCATCATGTCGTTTTACGGGAGCCACTACCGCCAGGCGAGCAACATGAAAGTCAACCTGCAGTGCCTCGACTCGTCGTACATGCCATCCTCAACGCAGCGCAGGGAGGTCGATGAGGTGTTCCAGCGCGCTCGCTATGAGCGTGCGGCCTTCCGTACGTTCACCTTGTCTCTTGTTCCCTGCCGTGCCTCGACTGACTCCGAAACAGATGACTACATCCAGACATCGAACGCGGAAGTGGACAGTCTTCTTAAATACCTGGTCGTGGACCATGAAGTCAAGCGCCTCGGCAACAGACGCGGACGGGTCCAAGCCCCTATCGAAATGGTCATGATCCATAACGCCGACTTTTACCCGCAGAGTGAAGATGACGATGTGGAGATGATGGGATGATAGGATGATGTGACGCAGTGACGATTTCCAACGGGCCTGGGCGTTATGCTTTTGCTTTTCCTTGGGTTTTGAATGGGTGATGATAATGATGCGATGAAGAATCTGGATGAAAAGGGGATATTGACTGGGTTGGCTCAAGGTTCGGTTTGCGTTGTTATCTCGATGTGGACTTTCACCTTCGTCTCGGGTTTCTTTTCTCCTCTCATCTTTCCAACGTTGGAAAACCGCCCCTTGACAGCCTCGGGGTCAATGCCCTTGGCTGCGCCCGGCGACGCGAAAACCGTCAAATTGATGCGGTCTCGTCCTTTCTTTGTTTTGTCCGCGGTGGCTTCAAATCTGGTTTGGGCGTTAGTCAGGAGATTATGTAGACCAAAAAAAGAATGAACGTACTTCAAATCCCTTGCGATTGTGTCTTGGGATTTCGGCCAGGCTGGGATCATGTCGACAATGACCGCAGCCACGGCGCCGAGGTAATCGGCCCAAAAGTGTGCCTTCGGATCGATATCGCCTACAAGCCTCTTAAGATTATGATGTAGCTCAGTGTCGACCGGGCCGAGGTTGGCGCCCCAACGAGAGCAGACTGCCAGACCAAAGATCGAGCGGGCAATGTGTGTGAGTCCTGGCGCACCGGGGTCGCGCGTAATGGCTTCATGTAGCGCATGAGAGGCGTTGGCGTCGTCATCCTCGCCTTGATGAACCCAGATTTGGCGAACAAATAGCAGTCCTAGACCGAGCGAGAAGATGGTAGGCATCTTCGCCAGGTCGACGCTATGGGGCACCGCACTTCGCAGCGTCTCCAGGACTGCCTGGGCCACGGGCAAATCTTTTGCAGCTACCCCTGCCAGGACCTCGAGGGGGTTGCTCTCCCTGATAGCCTTGGGAAGCTTCATGTAAAGAGTTCCATCCCTATTCGATCCGGCGCAGAAGGTTACCGTCCGAATGTTGGGGACAGTCTCGATAAAGGCCTCGACGACTTCTGCAATAGCCGGGAACTGCTGGCGACGGCGCTTCGACATGCCGAAGATCTTGCCGTTGTGCTCGCTGTTGACCTTGCGCATTTCGGCCGTCTGTTTGAAGAAGCCGCCTGTGACTGTGTAGGTGCCGACAGAGGCGATGGGATATGGCTGGATGGGGTCGCAGTGCTGCAGGATGCAGCCGTATCCCCGAAGACCGCCTCCGCACATGAAGATGTCGAGGCCCTCCTCGCTATTGGCGAGCTCTTTGCACGCCGGAAAGGTGTCGCACAGCCGTGCAAAAGCAGCCTGCATGGTCTGGCGCAGCTTGCCGGTCTCCGACGTCCGCACCTCTGCAGACTCGGCCTCAAGCACGCGAATCAGCCTCGCCGCACCAAAGGGCATGCTCTCGCCGGCAGCGGCAGCAGCAATCTCGTACGACGGCAGGCGCGTGTCCACCCAGGTCATCTGCACCGATCCGCCGCCCATATCGAGGAACAAGCCGCCGCGGTCAATGTTCACAAAGGCGGAGCGCGAGCCCATGACGGCGCCAAACAGGGTTTCCACAGTAGGGGAGAGGATGTGAACGTCAAGGCCGGATGACTGGCGAATGGCGCCCAGCATGTCGCCAGCGTTGGCGGCCCGACGCATTGCTTCGGTAGCGAGAACAGAAAAGTTGGCTTGGGGCACGTCGTACGAGCTGGCGATGCGGCGGAAGCGTGCCAGGGTTTCCGATACCTGGGTGATGGTGTCCGGCGGGAAGGACAGGAGCTGGTTGGAACCTGGTTGCGCGCATGCGTTGAGGGCATCATACAGAGAGATGTCGGCCCGTTCACGGAAGACACAGCGGAGCAGACGTGACGCCGGGGGTGTCAGGTCGGTGATGGTGAACCTGATGCCGTTGGATCCCATATCGACGACGGCGAACAGGTGGCTCGGGGCGTCGGGAACCCATTGTGGTAGGTCATCGAGGTTGTCGAGAGTGATGATGCTGGAGTTGTGCGCCGCCATGACACGAGAGCGAGGCAGGTGTCGTTGGCAATGATTTGCCTGTGGTCAAGGAGAGCTGGCAAGTTGTGAGGCACATGTGAAGATGTCCATGCGTGTGGAGCTCCCGTTGGTGCACGTCGATTAGAGGAGCCGTGTGCAGAGTGACGTCGGGCTCGTTGAGTCAGCAGGCGCGCCTGTCAAGGCTGTATGCGATCAATCAATGGCCCGCTCGAAGCCGAATCCTTGCTGCCGCCCTCGGATGAACGATGGGCCCTTTGACGCCAAGTGCAGCGCAGTGTACAGCGCCTGTAAGGGTCCTGAGGGGATCAGCCGGCGGGTCTCAGCCTATACTGGGCTTCGGCCGAGCGAAGCATACACAGGGTGGAGCAACCCGCCTGGGAGCTTAACGATCAAAATGCCCGACACTGGAGCAGGTGGCTGTCCGCTGGACAATCCCGATGGCCCACTGACCAAGGCTGGGTTTGGGGCTGATCTCCGCACGGTACCCGACTGTCAGATTCCGTTCGCTCTGGGTCAGACGCGAGACGCGTTTGTGTCGCCGGAGGTGGCTTGAGAGGAGAGGATGAGGGTGGAGGGAGGAAAGGGAATAATCCAGACTGCACCCCATCCGCGGTTCTGTCCAGCAGGATCAGGGTGTCGTACAGCCCCGCAGAGGTCCAGACATCGTCACTGTATGTCTCTGCAAGGACAAGCCCTCGAGCCAGATGCAGCGAACGCGCAGGAGGCCACTTTAGGGCGATGCTCCTGACGGCGGGACGCTGCAGTTGCGGTACTGTTTCTTTCCCTGGACAGAGAGAGCCTGGGAAGGTTGTCCAAGCAGTGGATGATGGTATACATTGTTGATGCGGCTTGGTGGTTGGGTTCTGCTGCGCGAAAGGAGGGATCTGGGATACGAAGAAGCTGGTTTCTGATCTTCGGGACCAATTATCAGTTGCTTTAGTTTGTCCTTCCTACCTTCGAGGGAAGTTGGACGGAGGCTGGCGGCTGAATTCCGACGCAAGTTCTCGAGATCCGGTGCCCGCCCTTCAGTTCGGCGTAAGCACAAGCTTCGTGTAAGTCGACGGCTGTGAATTCGCTTTCACATGTCACATACACTATTTCCAATCCATGGTTGAGACGGGCGCCTTTAGCTGAGAGGAGGAGGCGATGCCAGGAAATCTGACCGATTCGATTACACACTCTCGGCCGCCGGCTCTCGGTACTTCTGAGGTGGTAGCACCATACGGTAGGTGCAGGAGGCTGGCTGCCTTTGGATGGGAGAGCGACCGAACAAGCGGATGAACAAGTAACCAATGGAATCCGGGAACCAGGCTTCTGCAACAACCGCGTCGTCGGCTGGACCGAAGCTGACCTCAACTGCTCAACTCACACCGGGGCATCCCAAACCAAGTAGTCCGGCGCGTCCTGAGCCTACCCGCAAGTGCGAGTTGGAGCGAAACAGTTGGGGGGAGAGCTCCATCGCACAGGCTAGCTAGATATGTCATGGTGCGTCCTTGTAGCCCGAGAACTGCTCTGCCAATGCGATTCTGTCTGACCCGATTGCTAGAAACGCCGTAAGCTCCAGTCCAGAGGCCTGGTAGCGTCCCGGTGGCTGTCGCCGTCTCTGGCTTGCCTCGCCCTGCTTCGCGTGGAAAGACCACAAAGGCATCGAGGCGCTAGATCCTTGTCGTTTCCAGACGGCGTCAAAGGCCAAAGTCTGGGACCGTGGCATTGGGGTGAAGAACGTGACATGGAAACGAGGGGGGCTGGTGATGTGATGCGACGTGCGTGTGATGACTTTGGCGTTTGCTGTTCGCCCGGGGCCCCCTCGACAGGCCAATTGCCGGGTTCGGCTCACCGCCACGGGGAGCATTGGGTTGGACCAAGTCGAGTCTCGTCACTCAGAGATGAGGGTCCATCCAGACCCAATATGTCCCTCGTCCTGGAACTGGCTGCGTCGTGAAACAACCCATTTGCCGGTGGGATGGATGGGCTTACTGTCAGTCAGACGGAGCTGACCTGGAAACCTCGAGCATCACATCGTCCTCCTGGACCACGGTGCCATTAGGCCAGCCGGTGTGTTCTGTCTGCAGTGGACGTTGAGAGAGGGCCATGAAACCTGGAACTTGCTCGGCTGATCATGATCATGATCGGGGCGGCGGGCAGGTAGAAGCGAGGCAGGTTGGGATCTGACCAGATGGAAAGGAAGGACGCATGAGACGTGGTGGGAAAGTACCCAGGTACCTCAAGAGCGGGGGAGGTACCTGGCTGGGTACGTGCACTTTGGCTGGTAGCGCGCCTTGACGCGTTCATGTCGCGTCGAGACGCGCCAGCTTACCACACGTTCTCCCCCTCCATCCATCCACACCTCTGACGAGGGGCAGCCGGACGCCCAGGCATAGCTCCATATTCGATCCCCCATCGCGATCCGTGACGTTACGGTCCCGCCAGCGCTGATTCCGGTATCTGGCCATCCCCTTCTTCTCGTGCACAATCAATTGACCCCTCCAATCATTCCCTCCCCATCCCCCGCAGCCAGTCTTTCGTCAAAAGGGACGGCCATCCTGCCAGTTCTTCTTGCTCGAGGACGACGCACTTGCTGGAGCAGCGACGTTGGCAGCATTCCCACGAGCAGTGTAAATCGGCTCGAAACAATCAGACGAGCCCAACGAACGCCCCCTCTCCGCCATCGAGGCTTGCAGACAAGCAGCAGCGGCCGGCGCTTTCTTTTGAGCTGTACCTTGCCTTGACAAGCACGAGGCCGACCGAGCATATCAGATCAGCCAAACACCCCACCCCCCACCCACCCAGCGAGCGAACACCAGGCCGGCCTGAGTCGTGGGCGTCCTGGCAAACTCCACGTAGGGGTTCCTCGTGCATTCCTCGTTCTACGATCATCGCCCCTCACCTCGCTCCTCCGTGCCCACCCGCCCGTGGCCTGTCGCATCAGACCTGAGCATTGGGCAGCAAGAGTAGCAAGACCAGCAACAGCAGCAACAGCCGCTAACAGACGCATGCCGAGGGCCGCGCTCGTCAAAGGAGACCCATTCTTCCAACGCTCGACGCTGTCACTGGCATCCACTCGTCCAACTCTGGCGCCAGAGGACCTGCAGACGACGCTGCGAGCTGCCCCCGGCCGCATTTCACAGCCAGGTGCATCAAGGCCCCCCCGCCTGCCCGCAGCCAAGGCCGAGCGAGGCGCTTCGTCACACACACGCCCACAGCGGGCAGCGACAGGATAAAGCATCATATCATCCCAAGAACGAGATCGTCTGGGCCCCGCGCCTGGCCAACTAACTGGCGGACGATCGCTCCACGGTGCTGCCTACTGCACGGCGCTGCGCTGCACGCTGTACATGCGCGTGTCCTCCCTCAGCTGCTGCTTCGCCGACCTGCTTGCTGCCTTCCGAGGAGTTCGTCCAGCGAAGAGACCGAAAAACGAGCTGTGACTTCTTCCTCCTCTACACGGAAAACGCAGCTGGGCGGTGAGAGAGCAAAAGGGAGTGAGTGGGGAGAAAGATCCTCGCTTAATCGACCGGACTGGGGCTACGATTAGGTCCCGGATCCTCACAAAATCTTGTCTCTCGTCGACCATCCGAACGAGAAGACCAGACCAGACCGACAGGCGGAAAGCCACGCGGACAGGGAACAGCAGAACGAGGCGCTTTATCTGTACCCACCCGGCCGCCCCGCCATCCTGGCCCTCTGGTCCTCTGCGGGACCTGGACCTGGAAAGTCTGAGGTGGCCTCCACTGGCAGAGCCTGGCAGCCCCCTGTAGCGTCGTTGGCTGTGACTTGGCCTTGGGTTACCTTACAGTAGGTTGGGCCCACACCGGTCGTCCGTCCTTCTGCCACCACCACCTCGTGCTCCCCCCCCATTCCCTACCCCCCAAAAGGCCCCCAGTGGCTCCCGCCGCCAGACGTCCGTCCTAGCTGTGTCCGCTTCTCCTTCTTCCCAGGTGCTCCCCACCCCTTCCTCCTTCCCGCTGCGCTAGATACCACTCTGTGTGCGCGACCTTACCTTATACTCTCTCACCCCTACACCGACCGCCTCCGACCGACACATCCCGTCTCGCCCGTTTCTCTCCTACACCTCTTTTTCTCACCGCAGCCATTCTTTTGCCGCACCCGCCTCGTCGGTCGTCCCCCAAGCCCTCAAGGTGTTTCGATCTCCCAGCCTACGCGCGAAACCCTCGACCGCCAAAGTCAACAATCCAAAACATAACAACACGGACGACACGCTCGAGCCACTATTTCCTTTTTCTCCCCAACGAACCGACAAGATCTACTGCTACCCACGACCCCGAACACGACTCTCTCGTATACGACGGCCCGAACCAAATTAATTCCATCCGCCCACTGTCTTGACCTGTGAGACTCTGCCTCACGAGGACAGCCTTTACCAACCCCCGACACGGCGCGCGCGACTTACCGGCGCATCACCCGTGCCAGCCCTCGTTGCGACGATTTGTCGCATTGATCAGCAACTTGCGCGCAACCCTCCAGCACCCGGCGCGAAGCACTAGCCAGGCCGAATCAATCATCCGGCACCTATCTGAGACCTGCAGAACGCAACATTCCGTCAAAGGGCCCCCACGCGCCAGCGAGCGCACCCCTCAAACGCCATGGCATCTTCACATTCCGGAGCCGCCACGCTCCCCAAAGGGTTTCGCTACCACGACACCGACTCCATGGCACCCAAGACACCCGAGCCCCTCTCCGCCGGCGACGACATGCAACAGCCTCCTTCGCCGCCTCGTCCCAAGTTCAAGCTCAAGAGGCGCGTCGTCTCCAACTTCAACGCTCCGACACAACAGTTCCTCGCATCCGTCGCCGCCGCCGACGTGCCCATCCCCAGCATTGAAGAGGGCGCCGCAACGATACCTGACGAGAACATGACCGGCATGACGTTCTCTTCTTCTCTTTCCCGTGCGAGATATCTGGACGATCTCGACATGGGCAACAGCATTCGAGGGAGGACATTCTCACCTCCGAAGACCCCGGCGCCCGGCTACGCCCCGTCTCTCTCCCCCAGGCGGTACCCGAACTGGTCCATTGACTCGGCCCTCAGCAGCGACGACGACGACTCGGCCGCTGAATGCGAGTCCAGTCGTCCCTCGACCGCGCGATCTACGCACACCAGCGCCTCGCTCTTCAGCCGCTACTCCATCACCTCGGACGAGCTGCAGTGCGCCTCTGCGGCGGACCCGATCGAACTCGGTCCTCAGTATCATTTCGAGGGACCGAGCCAACCGGTCAGCGCCTACTCCAGGACGACATCGAAGGCATCCAAGCTAAGAAGGGCGCCGTGGACGAAACCCATGAGCGACCATCTATGGTCGACCTATCTTACCTACTTGCAAGACCCGAGTATCACGCCAGTCCGAAACAGCAAAGCCGGCGTCCCCCCGCAAGGTGTTTGCGCCCGCGTGGCCCGAGAGGCCAAGAGGAGCTGGCGTGGCCCTAGGCCGAAGAGCGGTACGCACACGCCGACAACTGAGGCGGGCATCTATCTGCAGTGGCCGCACACTTGCGCAGCCACCCGTGCTCACCTGCGTGAGCTTTGCAAGCTCAAGGCCTCGTCGCACGGCATGCGCGCCAACCAGTACATCACACATAGCCCAACGCCGTTTGGACGGACGGCAACACGATTCTGGAATCGTCGCTCTACACCAACGCCGTCCGCCTTTTCCTCTAGAGACATGGTCATGTCCCTCACGCTCAGCACGGCAGAGTCGATGCAGCTCCAGGGACCGTTGGCCCGGCTGACGAAATCGACTCCTGAGCCATTGGCCGAGCCGGCGGTGTCTACGCCCGAGCCTCGGGCCCTGGTGCCGGATATTCCGACGGACGGTCACCGCCGCCTTGCCTCCCCGTTCACGGCGCAAAGTTACGGACCCAGCTCCTCAAATGTGATGGGCGCTGTCGCGGCCCAAGGCCCCACCAGGCAAAGCAACACTTGCGGTCCACGCCGCAGCCTGCAGTCTCCCGTTCGGCTGGCCCGCAGTCGATCCAATACTCAGAAGCGCCGGTCCCGCCAGTCCTCCGTCGAGCCCCGCAAGACGAAGCGTCCAAGTCTGGCCTCGGATTTCTGGACGCAACCGACGGGGCCGCTCCTCGATACGGTCGCATACAGCTCGACCAACAGCCATAAGCGTGACGAGCTCTTCGTGCCGCGAACCAACCTGGCCGAGCTTTTCCCGGTCCCTCTTGCCGGGATCCACGCGCCTCCGCCACAGCCCCGGTTCAAGCAGGGACTTGGTGCTGCCGGCGCCCCACCGGCACGCCTCGGGTCGCCATTCACCACCACATCCAACTCGAGCTTCTCTTTTCCCAACCGGTACACCAAGGCCGACGACCTGGATGCCGGTGCTGCGAAGCCCTACGCGACGGTTCAGCAGCCCAGCGAGGCTTCGAGCACAACACCAACACGAAACTTGGTCAACCGCCTGGCATATCTTGATGAACGCCTGAAGGAGTTCCGACGCCGCGACAACCGCCGTCGGTCCGAGTCGCCATTCTGATGGCGCTGTTTTCTTTGTCTTGATCATGTTCCTATCCTGTCACGATGATGTGTGGCAAGATGCGAACCCAGTCGCATATTTGGCGTACACAAAGAACCTGCCGCTTGGCTACATGCGTTCCACGATTTGAAATGTGGACGACAGTACTGTCTGCAATGCTTTTATGACTATTCTTCTTCTTCTTTGGCTCAGAGCCAACGATCTATTTTTTCCATTCTTTTTCGATTCGACGACACATTCTTGCTTCACATAATCGGGGTTGAGATACGATGTTTGGCGACCATGCTTGTGCGACGGCGCACCTTTTTTTTTTCCTCCCCCCTTTGCTTGTTTCTGGCTTGTTTTCGCAGGTTCTAGGGAGGACACTGCGGGTCTTCATGAAACGGGACGAATGAACGATACGACGATACGAACCTTTGGGCATGACGGGAGTGAGTGTGTGCGGAGGGCAGCTGGCGAAGCCTCTTCCTGTCTCGTCTCGTCTCGTCTCGTCTCAGCGCGGGACGAAGAAGACGAGGCAAAGGGCAGGGCACGAGCGCCGCCGCCACCGCCACCTAGCTACGAATAGATGAACTGAATTGACATGTTATCCTGCACCCTTCTTCTGCTTCCCGTTGCTGGCGTGCCCTCTCCCCAAAGGGGAAGCTATTGTGCCTCTCCGTCGCGTCCGAATGAGTCGCGCAGTTCCATTTCGGGAGGTCCTCCACACGTCGACTCGCGCAGCTCCGGCCGTGCGGGCGACGGCGGCCATATTCTCGAAACTGCATGTTTGTCCATGCGATTTGTTTGCTTCTCGACAGCCTTGCGCGCGCGCGCGCGGCGTGCGTATTGGTTCTTCCTCCGCAGGGCGAGCCCGTCGTGCTGACAAGGGACGTGCGGGCTCGTGGGACGGGACGGGCGTTTCACGCCCGTGGTGGGCGGGCGGGAGGCGCGTTTCTTTCTCGGGCGCCGGGACGTATTGATCGGGCTCACGGCGGCACTGGCGTTTCTCTCTTTTTTTTCTCGAGGGGCTCTGTCCGGGGGGCTCGGGCGGGCTCTGCGCAATACGTCAGGTCCCGGTCTCGCGAGGCGAAGGGTCAAGGTCTGCTGGTGCGACGGCGCGTATCTACCATTGACGGAAGATGCCGCTGTTGCGTCTTGACGATGGGGGCGCATGTCCCAGATTGGATCAACGGGCGGATGGCGTTGGGGGTCCTGCCGCAAGACGGACTGCGTGATGGCGCGACCGGGAGAGGATCTCGTGAATGCTTCCGTCGGGGACTACTCCGAGGCGATGGGCTGGCTCGTGGGTTCCAGGGTAAGTCGGCACGGCGCCCAGCATGCGACTGAATCGCGGTGACACCACCGGACATCTTGGTAGGGCGACCCTTGATGTCGGGATCTACGGACACATGGTGTGACGATCGAGACTACCATCTATGGTCACTGAGAACGCAGGCGCATGACGAATGCGAGTCACCGCACAGCACAAAAAGATCGCCAGGGTTTCCGTGAGGGGTCTGGGGACGTCAAGTCCGGCTTCAATTGGTACTACAAAGTAAACATGTTTGCTTGCGTGAGCGTGAGTTTTCCCTAAGGAATAAAAAGTTACAGCAAATATGGACCATTCGAGCGTCGTCTCGCATGCCTTTCGGCTGCCTTTTGAGTTGTGATGCCGAAAACCAGTCGGCGGCGAGCAGTCGACATGGCGCAGCCATAGTTGTCGAGGCTCCCTCGGCGTGAGCCGTCATCCCTGATTGCACGTCCGACGCGTCGCGTTCAAAGCTCCGTTGCGGTGGCATCAAGAGGCTCAGTGCCAGTTGCCGGAGTATTGCAGGACGGTAAACTCCGCGCACGGCTTGCTGAGCTGCCCGTGAGTCGCTCGCAGGCGCCCAGTGCGTCGAGTTTAGCGGTTGTGAGCAATGACCCCGACCACCAGGCCGCATGATCGGGCTCTGGTGTCTGAGCGGCAAGGCGCGCTAAGCCGATAGACGACGGGCCCGGGCCTTGGGGTAGAGTCGCGGGCCGGTCACTTGCAAGATCGCAAGTCGATCTGCAGCTGTGTGCTCGATCGTGATGACCGTCCGGGCATGGCCTTCGGGCGGCCCTCGACCGGAGGCGGGGCATTGTGGTCGGGGCTCTGCCTGCGGCATCAGCCCAGCCAGTCGCTCAGTGTTGGGTGTAGCGTCGGGAAGTGACGACGGCCACGCAAGGCCCTCAGGCTGCGAGGACGGGCTCGGTCTGTAGAAGTGAAAGATTCTTCAAGCCCAAGCTAGGTATCAACCTGGCTTGTGGCGATCCACGGCGGACTAGCCAGCCACGGCTGCGCTGGCCAGGGATCTGGCTGCTGCCCGCAGCGGCTGCGGCACATCGTCGGGATACTCGTAGCGGCGAAGGGGGGCCGCGGGGCACGAAGGCGACTTGACGTGTTTGATCGACCTCGAAGGCTTGCGCGGAAGGACGTCGATGATGAGGGGGACCAGCATGGGGTAGTTGTCGAGCTCCATGCTGGTGGTGGCATGCGGACATCTGCGCTCCCCGACGGCAGCTCGGTGCGTGTGGAACGAGCACTGGCGGAATCCGAACTGGCGCTCATCGTTGCGGAGCTTGTTGGCGGGGATTCGCAGCTGGGGGTTCTTGATGCGGGCGTCCAGCTTGCCCTTCTTCAGCTTGGCAACGTGCAGCACGAACTCGGCGTTGAAGTCCGAGTATTGCTGGAGAAGCGGCTCAAAGAAACAGTTGACGTTCTGCTCCCTTGCGTGGCAAGGGCCACCAGCCATGGACCATGCAACCATGGCAGTGGCCCAGCGCCTGAGCCTCATGGTTGTCCTGGCACCGCGCTCGCCGAAGAGAAAGGTGACAAACTGAGGGGTCACATCCCAGTCGCAACGGAGGTACAGGTCCTGGAGGGCATCGATAGCCATGTCTTGCAGCTGATCCAGGTCGTGCTGCGCGGCGAAGATGTGGAGGTGGACGAGGGCCCAGTGGAAGCACTCGCTGGTCTCTTCAGGGGCGTCGCTGACCATGGCGATCATGTCATCAAGGTGGCGACGGAAAGCGTCTCGCTGATGGAGCCAAACGGTGAAGAGCTCAAACATGGCCGGAGACTCGTCGAGCAGGCGAATAGGGGTCGAGGAGGTCTGCTGGGGAAGCCACACGGGGACCGACTTCTGCACCAGCGAGAGCTGGAGCATGCCGGCGGGGGTGGCATCGAGCTGGTCTCTGAAGAACTGGGACGTGGCACTGAGGAGCTTCTTGTTGACACGAAACTCCCTCTGTTCGACACCGACAAGGACGCGTGCCACGCCTTGCTTTGATGATCTGCAAGATAAAACGTGAGCTCGAGGCGAAAACGTAGAGGCGACGAGAGGTACTCACAGGTTCACCAGCGTGGACACGGAAGCATTATGGAAGATTGCCTTGGGTCTCGCCATGAGGACTTGTGGAGGGTGAGGGCCTAGTGTAAGAGGCGATGCGAACCAGCACGTAGCAAACAAACGATGAATCAAAGAGAACTGCAAACTGGAGACTGCAAACGAATGGACCGGCCGTAAACACGTGTATTTGACTCTCCCAGAGAGCTTGGGGAACGGACACACGGGGAGGAGAGGGAGCAGAGAGGCGAGGAGAGGATGAATTAAGTGTCTGGGCCCAAGTCTGGTTCACAGGCTTGGCCTACCAAGTCCGGGGCGTTTCTGGCGTAGCATCGCAGACGGCAGGAACGGTTCGCGTCCATCGATCCTTGCTCTTAGCGGGCTTAGCCGGCAGAGGGTTAAGGTTATCGTAGGGTCGTCATCGATATCCGGCGCAATGGCTGGTTTCAAACGGCTCCCCGTACGGAGCAGCTCGCCGCCAGAGAGGGGATGGCAAAGAAAAGATCCGATGTCATCGGGCTGCACTGGCAAACGGCGGGCGGGCGGGCCAGGCGTGAGGTCGGCTTGTGGTTGGGGTTGAGCAGGGATGTGCCGTTTCAAAAAGGGGCGTCCCAAACAAGTTGCGCATCTGTGCAGGGCGGGCTGGACCAGGTGTGTGCTTCAGGTGTCAGCGTCGACGGCAATGATGGGATGAAGGCGCAGTTCGTGACAGCCTTAACTGAGCCTGTTATCGGCTGGGAAGCCGCTGCATGCCTGTCGCTCCGTCGATGGCTGTCGCACCAAAAGGACTCCATCGTGACGCGGCAGCACTGGCACCGCACCTGCGCGCCAGATCGTCGGGCAAGCGACGGATTAGGGAAAGTCTAGGGGCGAGCGTCAGTCTGGTGCTGCTCGGGAGCCCTGCTGACTACAGTGGGAGCTGCTGACTCTGCTTTGCTTTGCTCTGCTTTGCGTGCATCCCTCGCACCGCTGCCCTCGCTTCGCTTCTGTTGGTCGACGGGACACACGAAAGCCGAGAGAGAATGCTGGTCGGGACGAGTCAAGGAGCCGAGTCGTGGGAGTTCGGCCCAGCTGCAGGGTGGTGCTCGCTAGAGGGAACCCTGGCTTGGATGGAGCTGGAGCTGGAGCTGGAGCCCACCATCCTCAGCGACGACGCGGTCGCTGGGACGTGATTGTCACTGTCACCCTCGACCGGCAGCGTCCGTGAACACAGGTCGCTTCGTCATTCGGTGGTGACATGCTGCGTGCTGATGGTGCATTGATGGACGCAATCAGACAGCTTTGCTCTGGCCCTCTGGGAATTCGGTTCAGTCGGTCCGCCGCAGGGCCACTGCAACGTCGGCGAAGAAGTACAGGCGGGATGGGTGAAGATCGAGGGTCCGAGGGCGAGGGGGCGGGGAGGATCATTGACGTTGGTGAGATTCATTGACAAGCAAGGCCAAGGGGCTTGGTGAAAAGGCCGCCATCGACATGGGTATGGCAAGTCTGGGGGAGTCTGTGATTGATGGTTGATGCAGGTGTCCAACGATGCAACCAGAGATGAGATGGGAGGGCCGCGAGGCTGCCTAGGCTGTAACGGTGCCAAGGGATGGTACGCTGTGCCGTTCTGACCGCCACGCCTGCGCCACGGGAGGGGCACCAGCCTCAGTGTCTGCAAACGCAGCCCTTCGATAATAATCGAGAGAATCCACCACATCGTATCAGCCTACCTTGGCTTCCTTGCTACCCAGCCAGCATGACAAGCGAAGGCGGTAGACCCGGGGCCAGACAGCGTCCTGACTCGAAAACCCCTTTTCAACCACCAGATCCAGCGTTCGTTCGATGATTGCCAATGTCGCTCAGAACCGTCCAGCATCAAGCTCTACGATCTCTTTCGCGGGCCAGGAGGAGCCAACACACCCCATGTCATCACGCGAGTCGATCATCGCCACGGCAACTTCGGTCCTAGGCATGAGAACGAAACGAAGGTATGCTTTAGCCCACCGCTCAAGTCACATGCTGGGAAAATGAGAAGCCATCGCAGCCGAGCTGCTTCCTGTTACCACCGACCCTTGTGGTATGGCGCAGTGATCTCCCAATGATCTACTTCCGGTCATTTCGCGGTCCTACACAGCATCAGTTGCTCTGAGGATCCATCTCCTGCCACAATGCTAACCCTGGCAGAGTCAAACACGGCCCGCAAAAGTCATCCGTATAATCGTGCTCAGCACAAGCCCAGACGGGACCGTGGAGATGAGCCTAATGCGAGACGGAGTGATGCGGGCATTTCAGCTCTTTTACATTGGCCCGAAGGTCAGCCTGTCATGTGGGTAGCAAGTCGGAGAGGTGTCAAGCAGAAATGTCCACGTCGCAGCCTCTTTGGAAGTACGATGCTTTTCGATCCTTGACAAGCACAAGCTACATCCCCGACCGAAACAATTCATTGCCCGCGGGTCCGGCTACCCGGCACTTCATTTTCGCTACCAAGAACTGATGACCCAGGGGTGAGTGGTCTCAAACCGGCATGCTCGGCAACCAGCCCAAAGGCAACCCAAGATGCAGCCAACTCCGGCGCCCAACGCTCGTACTACTTTCAATGTGTGGAAAAGGCTTGCTATTCTTCACGCGGTTCTTCACGAGTTGGTTTCGAACACATATCGTCTTGAGATGGGAGGCAGTTCGTCATTGTTAATAGCATCGTGTAGAAGGCTGGCACAGGTGATCAGAGATGAGGGGCATGGGGATCCCTCTTCACTTAGAGATAGCCACAAATCTCAGGACACTGTACATCCCTCGGACATGATGACCGCTTCTGAAGTTTGCAGTCAGCTTCTGCACTATGATCAAATTTGTAAATGCAGCAAGCTCCCACCATGCCCTTGGCGAGGTACACCCCTAGTCTAACCCCCAGCCAGCACCGTCAGCCATCATCTCGCAGTCCTTAATCGGAATGTTAAGCACAGGCGTTGGTAAGCTCAAAGAGTCAGTGAAGACATAATCCACGAATTTCCAGCTAATATCCACATTCACACCCCTAACGTTCGTGACTATCAGTCGACAATGTCTTACTAACCCTTTCCTCCCTGTGGCTGGCGACTAGATCGACACTCATCAAGCATGATTTGTCGGCGTATCTAACTGGAGTGACTCGTTGATGTTGTCTTCCCCAAAAGCATGGCGTCCTTGAAGCCATTCTTCAGCTGTGTCCGTAGCCTTAAGTCTTTTTCCGCGACCACAAGCGCGGTGCAGATACCGTTCGAAACGGAATAGCTCATCCCGAAGTTTACAGATGTGAAGCGTTCACACGAGGTTACCACTTGATGTGAAAGTATGCAGGCACTCCAAGCACCGTCACGTGAGACCCTTGTCCCATCGCCTGCGGCTTCAATGCCTCACCTCGGAGCGAGCTTCATCCAGTACCCCGCTTTCCCTCTCGATCTGTTTTCAACGTACGCGCTCGCCCTACGTGTAGCACAGCTCTCTAACGTCTAGGCAATGAGCTATTGATAGGCATGAATATCACGGAGCGATTGTGCCGTCATTTCCAATCTGTTCCAATTTCCAAACAACAGCAATAACATTGCCAAACGTACAGCTGATACGACGTTTAACATTTTTGCCGATGACCAGCGCGAGATCACTTGGACATTTGAATTCTGCAATTGCACAATCACGCAGCCATGGCATCGGAGACAGAAACTGCCAGCATTGGACTCCCAGCTGATCAGCAAAAGCGATTGATCGAGGCCAAAAACCGGCTGCGAGCTTTATACGATGCAGGAGTTCCTCTATTCACCAAAGACGCTATCAGACGACTTGCTCAGCAGCTCAACGATCTCAAGCCTGGTCAAGAGGACCAGAAGATTATGATTCACGACTTGGAGGACAACCCTGTTGAAATGATTGTCAGTCCGGTGAGGCCTGTCCCGCCATTCGATGGCCCTGACTGGATGAGAAAAGTGTATGGTTGATGATCAGACACATATTTACATCTGACAGCACTGATAAATCAATAGCTACAGGCCACTGGTGGATTACGTCTCCGTGGAAGCCCTCCTAAGCTCGCAAGGGACGGGCGAGCGAATTAACAGCAGGCCAGAGGCCGTTCTTATGCCGCTTTCTGTTTTCTACGGAGAGATACCCCAAGTTTACAGTTTCGACAACAATGAACTTCTTCTATCGACTGAAGCACGTCTAGCTATGGATGATCTTTCAACGAAATTTAAAGCCACCATGGAAGAATGGAAAAACAGCGACCACTACAGACAACTTGGACAAGCCCTTTCGTCCGTATCGATCTCGGTCAAAAACGCTGTTGCTTTTGGCTGCGGTCCTTCTTTTGAAGATTCTCAACTCCGTGAGCGGAGCATTATTCAGCATTCGCTACTACTAGCTCTCCCTCAGCTTCTCGGCTGTTCCGATGAGATTTTACTCTATGCGCAGGAACCAGAGTATACGAGTGTAGAGGTAGCAGCTCTTGAATCCCTTGGTATCACTGTCCTCGAAGACCCGATGGCATTCCTGGAGGTTGATGAGAACAGCCTTGTGCTCTCAATAGCCCCCGACATCCCTGTCAAACAGGTTGTGTTGGACCTTACTCGGCCTGCGGTTCTAGTATGGCTTGAAGGTGGCAAAAACCCGCCGTAAGCCATCTGAAATGCTTGTGTCGCCCTAGCAGCGCTAATCCAGGATGATAGTAATGGTACTGACCCTACTTCTTCGAGGGTGCGCAGAATTCTTTCTGAGGAGTACCTCGTCTACGACTTTCCTCATCACAAGTGTTTTGGAGAGGCAAAGATCTTTGTGAAGAGATGAGATTTCTGCTCATAGATCGTTGGATTTATAGGTTTCTCCCTAGAAACCACACGGTATTTGATTAATGCCACCAGTAAAGATACCCTTGATAAAAGCAACTCTTTGTCCGTTAACTTGCTGGCCCAGAAGTAGTTGACGAATCCTTTCACATTCAGGTGGTTGGTTGACAGCTGTTTTCGTCACGTTCCTAATGTTCCCCGCGCAAGTACGCATATGCTAACATGACAATGATTTCGTTTATGTTTGCCTTCAGTTCGTTGAACGAATGCAGCTGAAAACATCCAGCCCAGTGATACTCTGCCAAGAGAGTTGAGGGGCAAGGGCAATATCATTTGGCCCGTAGATGGAACTTCAGCTTCACGCCAGGTTGCTACCTACGAACCCAACACCTGTCCTCGTCTGACAGAAGAGTGACAAAGGTTTCCGGATGCCCGAATCAGTTTCGTTCTGATGACGTGTTCTCATCTTCAGCGCAGGGTGATACGGTCAACCTTCAGGAGTTCAATGCGAGGCATGAAGACAATCCCCCGTTGCGGTAATCGACGGCTGTTCTGCTGGAGCATCTTTCGTCGTATCGTTTTTACCTATTATGTGATGTCAATGAGCAGCTCCTAACATGAGAGATGGGCAGCAGAGCGGACACCAGAGCGGACACCAAGTGGTGTTCACTTGCCTCTCTTGCACGACCTCTCCTCCTGTCCGAGGCACACAGACTCTGTCTGCGATGTCGTCGACGGGCGTGGACCCTGGCCCCACTGCCCCGGTCGTGCTATTGAGGAGCAAGCCCCAGTGAAGCAAGCACGCCATCCGCCAGAGAGGCGCCGGGGGCCTCTGCCGATCCGAGCTCCCTGGAACTAGAGGGCCGTGGAAAAAAGCCCGCACTCACCGCCTGCCAAGCTCGACCCCTCGACGGTGAAACGACACGGTGACGCTGAGGGCAGGCAAGGCGGGCAAGTGCGGGCAAGGGGCGGGCACAGGCAGAAGGGACCAGAACCCCGCCAACGTGTGCCCACGCCCAAGCCCAAGCCCAGCGAGCCAACCCAATGACAACGACCCCGCCGCAAAAGTCTGCTCCGCCGATCTCGCTACAGCAAAGTAATTGGCGGGTACCCCTCTTCGTTCTTGCCCGCCATTTCCCCCTCTGCCCCTCCATAAAAGTTCCCGGTTCGTTCCATCACAACACCTCACCTCTTTCCCTCTTCTCCTCTCTTCACTTTTCCCTCCTCCTCTCCTCTTCAACCCAAACCTTTTCTTCCTCCCCCAAAAAACACCCCTTGACCTCGTCCTCATCATACCCATCTCTCCTCCACACACAAAACACACACACAACACGATGGTGTCGTCAAGCATCCTCGGCTTCCCCCGCCAGGGCGTTCTGCGAGACCTCAAGAAGGCCAACGAGGCCTACTGGGGCGGCAAGCTCTCCCGCGATGAGCTCCTCTCCGAGGGCAAGCGCCTGCGTGCTGCCCACTGGAAGATCCAGAAGGATGCCGGCGTCGACATCATCCCCAGCAACGACTTTGCTTTCTACGACCACGTCCTCGACCACATCCAGCTCTTCGGCGTACGTGATAACCCCTCATTCCTTATCCCTCATCCCTCCTCCTTCAACCCCCACCCCGCCCGCCCCCTCAATCGCACCATAGTTGCCAAGATGACTCACACGCGCTACACAGGCTGTCCCTCCCCGTTACACCGAGACCAAGCTCGAGCCCCTTGACGAGTACTTCGCCATGGGCCGTGGCCACCAGAAGGACGGCATCGACGTCCCCTCCCTGGAGATGGTCAAGTGGTTCGACTCCAACTACCACTACGTGAAGCCCACCTTCCAGGACGGCCAGACCTTCAAGCTTGCCTCCAACCCCAAGCCCGTTGCCGAGTTCAACGAGGCCAAGGCCGCCGGTGTCACCACCCGCCCCGTCCTCCTCGGTCCCGTCTCCTTCCTCCACCTCGGCAAGCCCGACCGTGACCAGTCCGTCGACCCCATCACTCTCCTCGAGAAGCTCCTGCCCGTCTACGTCGAGCTCCTCCAGCAGCTCAAGGCTGCCGGTGCCGAGTCGGTCCAGATTGACGAGCCCATCCTCGTCTTCGACCTGCCCGAGAAGACCAAGGCTGCCTTCAAGCCCGCCTACGAGAAGCTCGCCGGTGCCGGTCTCCCCAACCTTGTCCTTGCCACCTACTTCGGTGACATCGTCCACAACTTCGACGTCCTCGCCGCCACCACCCACCTGTACGGCCTCCACGTCGACCTCGTCCGCAACCCCGAGCAGCTCGGCCCCGTCATCGAGAAGCTCGGCCCCAAGCAGGTCCTCTCTGCCGGTGTCGTCGACGGCCGCAACATCTGGAAGACCAACTTCTCCAAGGCCATTGGCCTCGTCAAGGACGCCGTCGCCAAGCTCGGCGAGGACCGCGTCATCGTCGCTACCTCCAGCTCCCTGCTCCACACTCCCCACACCCTGACCTCGGAGAAGAAGCTGCCCGAGGAGGTCTACGCCTGGTTCGCCTTCGCCACCGAGAAGGCCACCGAGGTTGCCGTCATCGCCAAGGCCATCACCGACGCCGCCTCCGTCCAGGCCCAGCTCGATGCCAACGCCAAGGACATCCACGCCCGCGCCACCTCGGCCCGCACCAACAACCCTGACGTCAAGAAGCGCCAGTCCGAGGTCACCAAGGAGCAGCACAACCGCAAGTCTGCCTTCCCTGAGCGTATCGCCGCCCAGCGCAAGCACCTGAACCTCCCCCTCTTCCCCACCACCACCATCGGCTCCTTCCCCCAGACCAAGGAGATCCGTATCCAGCGCAACAAGTTCACCAAGGGTGAGATCACCGCCGCCGAGTACGAGAAGTTCATCGAGAGCGAGATCGACGATGTCATCAGGATCCAGGACGAGCTTGACCTCGACGTCTACGTCCACGGCGAGCCCGAGCGTAACGACATGGTCCAGTACTTCGGTGAGCGCATGGACGGATACGTCTTCACCACCCACGCCTGGGTCCAGTCCTACGGCTCCCGCTGCGTCCGTCCTCCCATTGTCGTCGGTGACATCTCTCGCCGCAACAACGAGGCCATGACCGTCAAGGAGTCCAAGTACGCCGCCGCCAACTCCAAGAAGCCCATGAAGGGCATGCTTACCGGCCCCATCACCTGCCTGCGGTGGTCCTTCCCCCGTGACGACGTCCACCAGTCCGTCCAGGCCCAGCAGCTCGCTCTGGCCCTCCGTGACGAGGTCGTCGACCTCGAGGCTGCCGGCATCTTCGTCATCCAGGTTGACGAGCCCGCCCTGCGTGAGGGTCTCCCCCTCCGCTCCGGCAAGGAGCGCGAGGCCTACCTCGAGTGGGCCGTCGACTCGTTCAAGCTGTCGACCGCCGGCATCGCCGACTCGACCCAGATCCACTCCCACTTCTGCTACTCGGAGTTCCAGGACTTCTTCCACGCCATCGCCGCGCTGGATGCCGACGTCCTGTCCATCGAGAACAGCAAGTCGGACGCCAAGCTCCTGCAGGTCTTCGACCGTGAGGCGTACCCCCGCCAGATCGGCCCCGGTGTCTACGACATCCACTCCCCCCGTGTCCCCTCGGAGGAGGAGATCAAGACCCGCATCGAGGAGATGATCAGCAACGGTCTCCGCCCCGAGCAGCTCTGGATCAACCCCGACTGCGGTCTCAAGACGCGCCAGTGGAAGGAGACCAAGACGGCCCTGACCAACCTGGTCAACGCCGCCAAGTTCTTCCGCGAGAAGTACGCCAACAAGGCCTAAGCGGGTCGATCGGGAGGGATCGTGTATTATGAGCGCGGCACACGCACCGAGGACGTGCGGGCGGCTCCGGTAATGAGGGATGGTCGGGACGGTTGGTTTTAGCGATTTGATGAGTGGTCTTTTCAACAGACCTTGAACGAGGCAATACCCATGGGAGATTCGGAAAAGCCGGGGGCAAGGGGGCCCCTATCGGCACATTCAACATTGGCGTTCGTTTTCAACCATCTCCAGGGCGTTGCAGGTGGTATCAAGACCAGCCAGCCTCAAAACAGGCTGGCCTGGGAAAAGTGCATTCAACAGATCGCGCTTGACACTTCGGTCGGTAGACTAGAATGAGAGCCCCTTAACGGGCTACGTCTATTGATCGATTTCACTACTTTTATTTTTCTGGTGATCCCATGTGTGCCTGGATAGGATGTGTCGAGTGAAGTGGACTGGTGTCATATTGACTGGCTCTTTGTGCCCTCGCTGCTCTCACGGGGTTTCGGCATGTTTGTTGCTGCTGTAGGCCTTGCTATGAACCACCGCGAAGAGCCCACGCACCACGACGAATGGTCGCATCACCTCTCGGGGTTTAGCTGCCATGTCAATGATGTCACGCGTGAAAATCAAGAGGCCAGCCAGCGCTTGGAGATGCCTGCCCTTCTACTCCAAACCCTTTCTACCCCGACTCGGGGCCGGTTCGGGGTAGGGCATGTTCACCAAGACGGGAACGCCAGGGCGGGAGAGACCGGCCGGTCTTCAGACATGAGCTGAATAATGCCGCCGAAAAGCCAATGCGTCGTGGGATGACGTGCTCGCACCCTGATCTGGGGTAGCCGCCACGAGGGGGGATCGACGGAACTCCCTCTCTGCAGCGCGCTGATAAATCATCCCGTCTGTTGGTGCACTACCCACCTTCTAGGTCCGGACTTGGAGGCATTGGGATCAACAAGTATAAAGAGAACACGAGTCGGCGCCTGGCCTTTCAATTGAAGCCCGAAGACCCAAGACGGACCATCCAGACTAGACAGGAGACTTTTGTTTGCCGTAGACCTAGAGTTGCTCTTTCACCGACCCACCTTAGACAACCCCCTCAACACCAAACATCGTCATCACCATCACCGCCATGTCGCCCACCGCCAACAAGCCCGCGGAGGGCATCCCCTATTACACACCCGCCCAGGAACCCGCATCGGGCACCGCGACGGGCGCCAACCCGCCCACGCTCTTCACGCCGCTCAAGATCCGCGACGTGACGCTCGCCAACCGGCTCGTCGTGTCCCCCATGTGCCAGTACTCGGCCGACAACGGACACCTGACCGACTACCACCTGGTGCACCTCGGGCAGTTCGCGCTGCACGGCGCGGCGCTCACGATCATCGAGGCGACGGCGGTCGAGGCGCGCGGGCGCATCTCGCCCGAGGACTCGGGTCTCTGGACCGACTCCCAGATCGCGCCGCTCCGGCGCATCGCCGACTTTGTCCACTCGCAGGGCCACCTCGTGGGCATCCAGCTGGGCCACGCGGGCCGCAAGGCGTCGACGCTGGCGCCGTGGCTCGCCGAGGGCCGCGTGCACCAGGTGGCGGACGCCGCGGCGGGCGGCTGGCCCGACGACGTGGTGGCGCCGTCGGCCGTGGCCTACGCCGAGGGCTACCCGAGCCCCAAGGCGCTGGCGGTGGACGAGATCGAGGCGCTGGTGCGGCACTTTGCCGACGCGGCGCGGCGGGCCATCACCGCGGGCATCGACGTCATCGAGATCCACGCCGCCCACGGCTACCTGCTCACCGAGTTCCTGTCGCCGCTGACCAACCGGCGCACCGACCGGTACGGCGGGTCGTTCGAGAACCGCGCGCGCGTGCTCGTCGAGATCCTCGCCGCCGTGCGCGCCGTCATCCCCGCCGGCACGCCGCTGTTCGTGCGTATCTCCGGCACCGAGTGGATGGAGCACGCCGGCGCGCCCTCCTGGGACCTCGACCAGAGCGTGCGCCTCGCCCGCCTCCTGCCCGGCCTCGGCGTCGACCTGCTCGACGTCTCGTCCGGCGGCAACAGCGCCGACCAGAAGATCGACATCCACCCCTACTACCAGGTGTCGCTGGCCGAGCGCATCCGCGCCGCCCTCCGCGCCGACGGCCAGGACCTGCTCGTCGGCGCCGTCGGCATGATCAGCAGCGCCGAGATGGCGCGGGGCATCGTGCAGGACGGCGGGTCGAAGAACCAGCACCAGCACCAGCAGCAGAACGGCACGGTCGAGGTCGACGAGGAGCACGGCCAGGTCACCCAGGCCGACGTGGTGCTCGTGGCGCGCCAGTTCCTGCGCGAGCCCAACTTTGTGCTCAACATTGCGCGCGAGCTCGACGTCGACGTCAAGTGGGCGAACCAGTACCACCGCGCGCCGAGGCGGAAGCACTAGACGGTCGAGCGAGAGAGAGGCGCGGACGGGCTGGTGACGGATGAGATAGAGCGCGTATGAATGATGACCGACACACGAATACAATTATAATCCTCTACTTTCCCTCTCATCCGCAGTATGTGAAATCTGGGCTCCGTGTCTGATAAAATGGAGCCCCGGCTGTAATGTGTCGTAAAAAAAACCAGGACCACTCTCCAGTATCCGTATATCCATGCACGTCACCGTGACTCGTGAAGAAAGCTATGCCTGTCAGAATACCCAACTCCGCGAAACAACCGCCCCAATTAGGCGTGCCCCCGGCGCGTTACCACCGCGCCGAGGTCACACCCGCAACTCCACGGCGATCTTGTCCTCCTTCCTGACATCCGCGTCCCGCCTCGCGTGCAGCTCGCTCTCGACCATGGCGCGTATCAGCTCCGTGGCCAGCTCCGTCCCGCGCTCCACGGCCCCCTCGCTGGCGTCGCACGGCACGTGCAGAAACACGACGCGCCGGCGCTCGCCCCTCTTGTACAGATGCGCCAGGCTCGACATGTAGATGAAGTCGCACAGGTAGCGGCCGGCGTCCTCGGAGATGCGCAGGTCGGCGTCGTCGGGGCTCAGGCGCCGCCACCGCTTCAGCACGTCGCGCATGTCGACGTCCGTTTCGAGCTCAGGCGGAACATCGGCCCAGACCCAGTCGGGCCCCTCCTCGCGGCGGCGGGCATCGTCCTCGAGGCGGGCATTGTCGACGTCCGGCATGGCGTAGCCGTCACGGTGGCCGCGGCGCTCGATGCAGTAGAAGGGGCGGGGCCCGGCCATGCCGATGTGGATGCAGAGGTCGATGTGAGGGGGCTTCGATGGGTGGGCAGAGGGTTCGGCGGACGGTGTAGAGGGGTCGTCGGAAGGCCCATCGGAAGGCCCGTCGAGGGGGAGCTGGTCCCACAGCGTGGGAACGAGGCCGCGGACGAGCTGGTAGTTGACACGGACAGCCTGGGGGTAGACGAGGATGCGGACCGGGGGCAGGGGCCGGGCCGCGGCTTTGAGGGATTCGGTGTCGGCCCCGGCGTCGGCGGCCGAGGGGGTGGCGGCTGGTGGAAGGTGGGAGGGCAGGCGGCGGGCGATCTCCCAGGAGGGGTTGACGGGATAGGCGGCCTTGAACGGCTGGCGAGGACATCTGTCAGCGGGATTGGCCACGGTGATGATCCCCCCTAGGGGAGGGCTAGGGAGAGGGAAGACAGGACAGGAGGGGTGGGAAGGGAAGGCATCTTACGCCGAAGCCGGTCACGAGGACCGTGAACTCGTCCTGCGAGTCAATTTGCGAGCCCATGATGTCGTGAGGCGAGGGCGGCGGACGAAACAGAGGGGAGAGGAAAGAAAACCAGGGGTTGATCGCCCTCTGCGGGAGGCTTCAGAGGGGGGCAGATTCTGGGGAATGCCCTCATATATCGAGGAGGGAGGCTTGTCCAGTGCTGTGCTGTGCTGTGCTTGGGAGGCACCTGCCTTCGGCCCCAGCTTGTAGATGCAGATGCGGGGGCGGGGGGAAGGACAAGGAGGGGAGCACTCGATCGCCACTGCCCACGCTAAGAGGGGTGCTAGCCCTTCCGAGAGACCGCCTGAGCACTGGCAGGCAAAGCTGGGGCAGGGCAAGATCGACCAGAGCTCTGCCGAGGAGGACATCAGATACCTCCTTCCTCGCCTTGTTCCTTCCTTGTCTTGTTCCTTCCTCTTGACGATATGTTGCTGCCTTTTTTCTTCGCCGTGTGCTCCTTCTCCTGCATTGCCCAGCGGGGGCACTCATAGACTGCGGAGCCCCCCAGACCTCGCCTTCGCTTGGCCGCCTCAGTCATGCATTACCTTACCTCTATAGCATCCTCCCATGTTTGTTCCATGCCGTGTTCACTGCCGCCGCCATCAACGCTGTGTTTCCCCGCGGCTGCGGGCATCAACAGATTCGGTACTACCACGCCATAACCCTGCCTTCGCCTGTCGGACCTCGAATGCAGTGACACGGAAGCCCAGAGATCAAGGTCCACACGTAGGCGCGGGTATCAGCCTGATCATCCACAACACCCTAGATACACACCCCTTGATCAAGGAGCCGGCACCGAATCCCTCGGCCGCTCCAATATCCTCAGTCCGCCCGCATTGTCATACTCGACGCGCCCTTCGTTGACCGCCTGCTCCATCTCCGGCCGCAGTACCGTCTTCTCGCCCGTCGCCGGATCCCACTCCCAACCCTCTTTCATGTACATCCACCGCAGACAGGCCCGCAGCTCCTTGTCGTGAGGGCGCACCCGCATCCACCTGGTGAACCCTGTCAGCATTCATCCTTCCAGAACGACCCAGACTCGTCACCTACTCGGGCTGAAATTCGGGCGGCGCCCCTCGGCCGTTCCAGTCCTGCGCCCGCCCGAGCAGCTCGTCGCGGCAGAAGATCCGCCAGCTGTCCAGTGCGTACTTGCCCTGCGTCATGTGGCCGATCTCCCAGGCGTCGTCCGCGTCGGAACCATCCCCCGGCAGTGAGCCGTTCAGGGGTAGCGCCCGCAGAGCCTCCCGCCGGTCGTAGCCTCGCACCCGGTGCACCACGCCGGGCTGCGGGGGCTTTTCGAGCCACACCCTGGCATACTTCTGGATCATGGACGTGCGGTTCGTCGCGAGCCCCAAATGCCGGATCATCTCCACAATCGTCGCCGTCGCCTCGGGGTCGGCCAGGTGCGCTGGCGTGGGGTACCGGTCTTTGAGAGTGTAAAAGGCCGGGATCGCCAGCTTCCCTGCCGTCTTGATCAGGAAAGTGACGGCGATGAGAAGCCAGAAGGGGTCGTAAGACAGCTTCTCCTGGATGAGACTGAAGCATGGCGCTGTCAGCGGCGGAAAGGGGATGGCCGAGACCGTGCCGGCAGGGGGTCGCTCGCTTCTCGGCGACGGCTTGGGCGATTCTGGCGCGAAGAACGGTGATTTCACGGGGCTCCTCGATTTCACGGGGCTCCTCCCTTTCACGGGGCTCCTCCCTTTCACGGTAGGCTCTAAATGTGACTGGTTTGCGGCATCGTCGAATGGGGTAGACCCTCGAGGCAGCAGAGGACGAACGAGTTCTCCACTTGCTGCAGGCACCTGCAACAAAGCAGGAATACGAGCGAGCGTGGAACTGGTTGGCGGCGTCAGGAGTCTTGGGCCGACGTCGTCTGCACCAGTCTGGTGACCCGTATCTTCGCCTGGCGGAGGCTGTTGGTGGTCGTGCTTGACTGTTCTCGTCGGGGACCTTCCAGCTTGGGCATCCTGCCTCACAGTCTGTCCAGGGGCCCGCGATATTCCATCGACAGCACGTTGCGAAGTTCGGTTTGGAGGCTTGTCGACTACGGAGTCCTCAACGGGGGTCGCCCAATACGGCGACTTGGCTGATTTAGGCTTCGCAGGAGCGTGTCGGGCATGGCTGCTGGCAGGCTTCTCACAGTTCTTGGACAGCTCGACAGGGCTCCGTAACGAATGGCTGAGCAACTGGATCAATCGATCCGTCTCTGCCCACCCAACTCGGGGTTCACCGCGGAGGGGCTCTGGGTTGATGGGGGGTACGAAGGCCAGCAAATCCCGGCCGTCGAGCGGCGATCGGCCGGCGAGTTGACCCTGCCGGATCGCCGCGGCGCATTGCAAGCGCGCTTCCCAGTCTTCCCACCCGCTGACGAGACTGGCTCTCATGAGGCCGTCTTTATCCGGCACTGACGTGTCAGGCGACAACACGACGTCATGCAATAAGGCCTTTGATGCCTCATCCACGTCGAAGCCTCGGAAGAGGTCGTCGGCGAGAGCGGACGCTGGGCTTGCCATGCCGCGTTGGGAGGGGGGACATGTATGCGGGTGAGAGTCGTGGTGGACGGTGCATGTGGTGCGCCTGCAGGTGTCGGTTCACGTGGGCGGTCGAGATGGTTCGATGTGTTTGCGGCGATTGGCCGTGGCACGCTGGAGGTGGGTTGGGTTGGGTGAGCTGGGTGTGAGAGAGTGTGAGAGAGTGCGTGTGCTGGATGCCTGGCCTGCGAGTGAGTTGATCTAGCAATCTGGTATCAGTAGATCGACGCAATGCCAGGAGAGACGAGATTGCAGATCCAGATCCCGCCCGAAGCACTGGAATCCGGATGGGGTCGATCCAGAGCTGGCAAGGCCATCGGCACGACTCCAACAAGCTTATCACTCACTGCATTGGCTTGCGTGCTGGGCTGCTTGCTGGCTTGCAAATCGCGGGGAAGGACTAATAAAGCAGTGTGTGCCAATGCAAGATGACCCTGCTTGGGCCTTGGGCACCAAGCAGGCAAACTAACTAGGCGACAGGCGAGAGGCTCCCCGAATCCCGGTGGCCCGATGCTGTGACGAGAGACCTCTTCTCGCCTGGCTCGGTCTCATCTCGCCCACGCGACCTGCCGCCGATCAGGTCGATTCGTGCCGCTTCGGAAACGTCACTGATGACTGATCCATCGGTGACACATCGAGAGAACACAGCCAGCAGCGTCCGACTCGGGATCATTGACAATAGAGTACTGACGCTGTCCTTCCTGTTTGCGTCAGACTTGGGGCGGTACTTGCTCATCTCCGGTAACGCGGCACAGGCCAGCAGGGCAAAAAGACAAGCAGAGCGAGGCTCTCCACTGCTCCACCTGCCACTATCTCCGTGTGCGTATAGCCAATGAGAATGCGACATCTCGCTTTTTTAGGTCACGTGGGTGCACAGCCGTGAAGCAGCAGCCTTGGCGTTCGGTGAGGTGCTTCGGGGTTCGTGCTTGCTTTGCCTGTGGATGTGGAGTGGGGAACGATGCTGACTGCTGCTTGGTGCGTGCCAGACCCGGCCACGGCAGAGGGTGGCAGGCAGGCAGGAAGGAAAGAAGGAAGGTGCACGGGGACTCCCCCCGGCGACCTGGCCTCGTCGCTTCCCCCCCCCCATTCTTTATTACAACCTTCCAGTTCTCCCAACTCCATCACCTCCTCAATTCACCCCAACCACAACCACCCACCCCCATCACCCCCCCCCCAAGCGCGTCCATTACACGTCACCGAACCCGGTCATTCCTCAATCGTAGTAGATTTCGAGGAACGGAGATGAGCAGCAATCGTGGTAAATTAGCACCAGAAGTGAACCGGTACGTCGTCGCCCTGTCCTGTCGCCTGTCTTTTCTTCCACTCGGGCCCTTTCCTTTCGTTTTCCGAGCCTGCCTGCCTATGCGACCTCGCTCGCGCCCTTCGGCTCCGATCTCTTCCACCCCCCCCTCCATCTCTCACAACGACCACATGGCTGACCAGCATCACAGAGCTCTGTTCGTAAAGAACTTGAGGTAGATAATCATCATCCTTCGATGCATTCGAGCCGACTCTGACCCTCTTGCCTCCAGCTACAACGTAACTCCCGAGGAGTTGTTCGACCTGTTCGGAAAATTCGGCCCAATCCGGTACGCCTCTGGCCCCATCCTACGCCCATCACCACATCACCATGACCCATCGCCAACCCATCGTGACCATCATCAATGACCACGCGACGTGCAGTGACTAACAGGTACCACAGACAGGTTCGACAGGGCATTGCCAACAACACCAAGGGCACCGCATTCGTTGTCTATGAAGACGTCATGGATGCCAAGCAGGCTTGCGACAAGCTGAACGGTTTCAACTTCCAGAACCGTTACCTTGTCGGTACGTCGTCCCCTGTTGTCGTGTGTCATCCATCAAGCATCGCTGACGTGTTCCAGTCCTGTACCACCAGCCAGAGAAGATGCTCAACCGCACGAAAGAGGACCTCGAGGCGCGCCGCGAGTCTTTAGCTCAGCTCAAGAAGCAGCACGGCATCGATTGACAATCCGACGGGTCTGCTGCACGCCTCCAGACCGCCACCACCGCGTCTGCAGGCCCGTCTTCCATGTCTTCCCCCAAGACTTCCGCCGCCGCCGCCGTCTCCGCCGCGGCTTCCCCTTCTTCCAAGGCGGCCCTCCGTCACGACAAGCTCGGCGTTGCCGGGCACGTACGCAGGGCCGTCGTCCGCTTCGCCGATGGAGCACGGCCCAACGCCCTCCAGCCACAGACCTGTGCCTAAAGAGACGGCGCCTGTACCAACACGCCGCCGGGGTCGGACGCAGACGAGCCTCGCTCGCCCGCTGTCCGACTTCTTTCTCTCCCAACACACCAATCTATTGTCTCGTGGTTTTCGGCTTCAGCGGCGCCCGGAAGAAAACCTCGCTCACCTCTCTCATCGAGAGTTTCACGACCTGATACGAATATTTGGCGGTCATGACAGGGGCAACTCGGCGAATCCCTTAACCGGTTGATTCGGGCGCGCATCGTTTTTGAGACGGCCAAAGTCTCACTCCTCGCTAGTGCTTTTTTTTTCTATCTACTCTGCTTCCTCACTACTCACCAGTCACGTCACACGCTCTTGATCGTTCGGTATGCTTTGGGAAATGGGAGGATAGGCATCACACGACCTCGCCCTGTGGATTACCCTCCTTAGATTCTTCTCCCCCGAGTCGCAGTCCCTCGACAGAATGCACGATTAGAGGTGTCTCGCCTCGCATGCTGCTGATGCCTGACTTACGTGATGTCGCTTGCTGATGTCGAACCCAGTGCTGTAGCCTCGGTCCTAGTTGCATGAGTCACGTCAGGCCATCTGACTTGTCTACTATCTACGGTGTCTATGTCTTTATTCGTACGCCACTTCACCCCCATCATCCCCATCACGTCCGGATGCTCTCGAGGGTGGTGACGACCCACTCCATCAGCTCGCCGGCCTCGTTCCCGGTCAGGTCCTCCTTGACGGTGAGGCAGCGCTCGACGACGTCGCGGTAGAGGCGGCCGGTCTTGGAGCCGAGCCCCGGGACGAGCACGGGCAGGACGACCCTGTCGCGCCAGCGCTCGGCCGAGTAGTGGGCCTTGTAGTAGGTGGCGAGGGGCTTCCACCAGCCGATCTCGAGCAGCACGAGGCCGAGGCTGTAGACGTCGTGGCTCTTGCGGTAGGGCGGACGGGGCGCGAGGCGGGCGCCGCGCGGCGGCTGGGCGCGCGGGTCGCGGTAGAGGTCGACGATGCTGGGGTTGCGTGCGCTGACGCTCATCTCCGGGTCGAGGTCCGGCCGCGAGGCGTCGAAGCCGACGAGGTGCGGGGCGTCGACGTCCGGGACCTGGGGGGCCGGAGCCGGGTCGTCATCGCTGCCGTCCGAAGCAGAGGCGGAGGCGGAGGACGGCGACGGGCGCAGGAAGAGAATGTTGGCGCTGCAGAGCGACTTGTGCAGCCAGTCGAGCGAGTGCAGGGACCAGAGGGCGACGGCGAGGGTGCGGGCCAGGGCGACGCGGGCGGTGAGGTCCGGCGTCTTGAGGGGCCCGGCGATGAGGGCGTGGAGCGTCGTCGTCGTCGTCGTCGTCGGGTCAGGGGCCGCGGGCAGCTTGTAGACGAGGCCGTAGCGCGGGTGGGCGGGCCCGTCGTCCACGTAGCCCAGGCAGTCCGGGGTGTGCAGGTCCGGGTGGCGCTCGGAGGCGGACCGCAGCATGCGGGCGAGGTCGTCGAGCCGGCGCATGTGCAGGAAGCGCTCGTCGGGGCTGTCGCGGTCGTACTCGACCCACTCGACGAGGACGGGGCCGTGGACGCTGTGCCGGCCGGGCGTCCGGGGGTGCTTGGGGCCCGAGGCCGCCGGGGGGCCACCGGCACCGCTCGGGGGGACGTCCGGCGCCAGGTCGAGGTCGGAGCGGGCGACGCGGAAGGCAAAGGTCGGGCGGAACTGGGCCTGGGGCGTCTGGTCGAGGTTGATGCGCAGCTTCTTGAGGGTGGCGGAGGCGCGGAGCTGGGGGTAGGCGTCGGCGGCGGACGACTCGAGGAGCGAGAGCTCGGCGACGTCGCGCCGGGCGTGGTCGAGGAGCGAGTGGCGCCAGGCCCGGTGCAGGGACGGCAGCCGCGAGGGCGGGAAGAGCTGGTCGA